>JAFBJT010089535.1:53790-70192 GCA_016785325.1 Chascanopsetta lugubris
GGTCAACGCTACTACTGCAAAAAAAAGCATACACTGTGCTAGGTACTAGGTGCAGTGTGTAAGATTTTGGTCTATTGGTCTATATCAAATATTACATTTTATCAGATATTACAATACAATTACATACTGGCATTTTCATGAATTCTTAATCACACAAATGTTTGATTTGTTTTTCATGACCCTAGACTGAGCCCATTAATGTATATTTACATGAGGAGAGGGGGGGGGGGGGGCCTGTATATTTACATGAGGAGAGGGGGGGGGGGGGTCCTGTCTCTGGGGTCCACCATGTTTTTACAGTTGTAAAGTGGACATACTAAACATCTTTTCTGTCAAGTGAAGTCTACCATAGGTTCTTCTGCATGGTCAGAAGGGTGCGGTGATGGATACAACATGCAACTTCACCTCTAGATGTCACTAAATCTTACACACTGCCACTTAATTGTGCTGACTTTTCATAATGGGACCATTCTCTCTGGTGGGCAAACAATGCTGTCAAGTCATTCATTGACATATTTGAATTGATTCTTAAAAAAAAAAAATGTAGAATGCTTTCATCCCGTCCTAATTACACATTTTAAAGTCATCAACACACCTATATGATGGACGAGCCTCGTATGTCTCTCATTAACCTTGAGCTCCTCCCATCTCCACCCCAGCCCCCAACACCAGTGCTCCATCGAGCAGCTATAAGAAGATTATTCACCCCAAATCTGTGTTAATCACATCCATGCACAACCCCTGGTAAGCTCAAGGCACAGCTCCTGTACACACTCCTCACTGAATGTGTGTGTGTGTGTGTGTGTGTGTGTGTGGGGGGGGGGGGGGTGGCGATGAACACAGGTAGCGGGGGGGGGGGGGGGTGGCTGGAAGGGAGCAGCTGTTGGCGGCTTTGTTGACCTGCTGCTCTCTCAACACCATTCAGGGGTCTCCTCCCTCTTTAATCACATAAAGCGTCTAAGCACATCAAAATGCTCCATCTATTAAAATAATAGACCGATCCTCGCCACTTCAGAAAATTGAATCTTTTTTTTAATATATGTGTCATTTCTATATGGGATGTTTAAGGGGGAAAAAAAATCCTCCAATGATCGCCCATCATGGGTGATCATGGGTCTCTGCTCTGTCGGCACATACATGTATATTCATGCACTTGCTGTGGAGGCTGCACACCAGCACACACAGAGGGAGGTCCATGTGTAAACACAATCGCATGTAACATCTCTTTCTTCCCTCGCTAGCACAAAGCCGCTTGATTGATCAGTGTGATTGTGTCACATGTTTCATCATCTTCTCTGTCGGTCCTCCACTATTTGCCTTTATCCATACCTCACATTTCTTGTGCATTTCGAGAACAAAGGCTCAGCCCCTGCTATCAACAATGTAAACAAACGGTTAAATCCGTAACATCAGGGGTGTCAAACTTATTTTCACAGACAGCCACATCAGCATCATGGTTGGGGCTGGTTTTAAATGTGGGACCAAATGTGATGACTACCGAACATATTGCAAAATAACTGCCCCAGTTATTTTGCAATATTTGCATATTTGCTTATTATTTATTAATCTATTATTGATTTAATTTACAAATAATGTATATGCATACATTTTTCACCTGTAAAATATATATTCTGACATATAAAAAGTGGCATGTGTAATTAACTAGAGTTTATGGGCAATGTGTGCTTTAGACTTTTATTTTCAGACAATCACTTGTCTTTAAGCTCTTGCGGGCCACATAAAATGATATTTTTAGCATGTGCCCTAAATCTTCCTACACAGGAAAAATCAATTTCAGAGCAAATCTACAATCTAATTCCTACATAGCAATACAAAAGGAATTCAAAATTCTGTTTATTATTTCTGCTATATGCGCGTTTTGCAGTGTTATAACTGTAAATACTGATGTGGCTAATCTCATCACAGCTGTTAGTATTAGGTCTTTTAATCCTGGTCCAGATCGGTGCTCACACTGGCTTGGGGGGCAGATGAGCAACTGCCACCGCCACTGCCAAGTGGGCAACACTTGCCCACTGGCAAGTAGTAGACTGGCCCGACGCTGCTTTTCACACGATAAGCTGTGAATCTGCGGGTCCTGGAGAGCAACGCCCCCCCTCCCAAAACCTCCAACCCCCAAAGCAGGAGCCTTTGTGTTTCCTTTCACTGAATATGACCGAAACCGGTGCAATCGCAGAGCACAGCAACGCTCTGAGATGTGTGTGTTTTTTTTTTTCATCCTTTTATCACAATTTGTATATACTTCTGCCCTGACAGGAAGCCTGGGAATACAGAGGCAAACACCGGGTGGCTGAGAAACATGCCCTGCAGCCTTTAAAGGGATGGATGCAGAATAGGTACTGGTATTTATTCATAAACACTGCTCTGAAGTCAGATCATTTCCATAAAGATAGATTGTGGATAAATACCTCACTTTTCTGAGGTGAAAAGTTATTCAAGTAAAATCTTAGGGATACAATTTCATTGATCCATGGGTTTCTTTGCATAGTTGCATTAGGATTCGGTGACATCTAGTGGTAAAGTTGCATGATGCAGCTCTTTAACCCTCACCTTACTGCACCTTTCTAGCAGAGGCCTTTGTTATAGTTGAAATATGTTTTAAAAAACAGTGGTGTAGTGGTCTGGAGAGTGGACGTGCTTATGGTGTAGTCAAAAAGGGCTCATGCAATGGAAAACAACAATTTGTACATAATATTATGATTTTATATTTATTAAATGTATTCCAAAGGGTTAGACTACGGGGCAGCTGTGGCTGAGGGCGTTAAAGGAGCTGTCCTCTGACCAGAGGGCCAGGGGTTTGATTCCTGCCTCCCCCGACACTGAAGCCCACATTGTCCCATGTACTGACAAAGTGCTACAAATAGATGCACAGTATGACTGTTTGAGTGACTGTTGTGAATTTAGGATACAGACAACGCTACTAATAGGACACAAAGGTTAAGAGTGAAATGAGGGATGAATTTTTGTGAAGTTGAACTTTTGATCACAGTGACTGTTGATGTTTTGCACTGTGGTGTCTTCACGTAAATTTAATCCAAGACAACGAGGCAAAATCCATACAGTCGAGTGAAATGGCTGAAGAGTAGCCTGGTCCAAGGCAAAATTCCTGTAGAGAAAAGACCACTTGAGTACAAGGATGAGTAGATAGGTTTCATCCTGTACAGCCAACAACGGTTATAGTGAACAGATCAACCTGGACCATAGTGCACATATCATTTTGTTCTTCTCCATGTTGGAGAATTTGAGGGACACAATGTGCAGTGTAATTAGCCTGGGGGTTTTCAAAATAAAATGCGGATAAAACTGACGAAATTTGCTCTAAAACATAAAGTGTGGTCTCTTGTATGGGAATAGTATTGGTATCATTTATCAAGTTCCCTCTTCATATATTTCAGATATTAAAAAGTCCATTAAACACTGACACAAAAACACAGCTGTCATGTGTCAGGACAGATGTTGCCTCCATGTTTTATCTGATTCGATCAAAATCTAATTTCATTTGTTGACGCTCTAGCAGCCCGTCAATCACGGCTTGGACTGGCAGACGCTCGCTCAGCACACAGAGTGCCCTCGGTGAAACACAGAACGAGGCACGGGGAGGCCTCTTTTTTCACTGCAGGGTGCATAAGAACCCTTTAAATCTGCAGACGAGTGCTGGAGCTACACCCTCGCCGTCTGATCTGCATAACAACGCCCATGTGTCAAACCGAATCGTCCACGGTTGGAAGAAAGAGACAGAGAGAGAGAAAGGGGCGAGTCAAACATCTGTGTCACGTATCAGAAAGAGGAAAGGTCAGACGTGTAAGACATGCGCTGAATGACTGACAGATGCAGACGAGGACATGGACACCCATGCGCCTTCTCCAAGGCACAAGGTGGAAGGAAACTGACAATCCTGTCTTATTCTCCTGGATGAGGGAAATCGACTGACAGCATGCAAATGGAGACAGTAAACAGAAATAGACCCATTTGGCTTCCACAGTCTGTCTACCTTCAGTCCATTACTGATATTCGTTATGCTCAAAGACACATACAAATCAAAGCATTTAAAAAAAACAGGACGTTTAAGTGAAGTTAAAATGACATTCAATGAATAAGAGCGGCGCTCAGAGGAAGTTATTGGCTTTACAGAGAAGTGCAATTCCCAAATGATTTAGATTTTTTTTGTGTGCTTTTATTAAATTGTCTAATCTCAGAGGTAAACAAACACACATAAAGGGTATTAATGGAATTATACTGTTCTCCTCATTAAGGGAGGTCAACATTTGGGGAAGAGGTAACTGCAGCAGGGGTCAGTGATTAAAAGCCAGCTTTTCACAGTTAATAAAGCTGCGGAAAAGCTACTGCTGCTGCTGCTCCTGCTCCTCCAAAACACTGTACTTAAGATTGTTAAGTTGCTCCAATTACTGGCTGGCAGAGGCGTTTGAGAAAAGCACCATTAACTCCAGCAGTGGGGGAAACAGCCGGGTGTGTTTTCTCTCTGGGAATGTAATTGATGAGACACCCTGGAACAACACACCCACTGGAGCATCCAGTCCCCCGGCAAATTATTACTTGGCTTACACTTGTGTGTGTGGAGTCTACCTGGATGTTGTTGTTTTCATTATCGCTGGTCCCTGAATATAGCCTCGCTGTCAAAGTACAGTGTAAATCATAGAGGGTGAATACATGGCATTATTAATTGGTCAGGATAAGACTTTTAATGACACTGTACTTCAACAATATCTCTCTTTTGGTAGAAGCAAGGTAAAAAAAAGCCTTTGTAAGGTCGATGCCACTAATTACTATTTGGTTTATTTTGTTATTAATCACTTAAAGGCGCAGTGTGTTTTTGTCAGTTCTTTAAAATATTACAAAACACGTACATACTGACATTTTAATCAATTTTTAATCGCCTTAATATATTTTTTTTCCATTTCCCTTAAATGAGCCCAATAATGTATGTTTGCCAGAGGAGGTTATGTTTAAGGAGGTCACCATGCTTTTACAAGTGGTACAAGTGGAGATATGAAGCATCTTTTGAGTTTTAATGACAAATGAAGTCTACCACAAGTTTTCCTGCATGCTCCAAAGGATAAGGGTGAGGTGAAGCATACAATATGCAACTTCACCTCTAGATGTCACTAAATCGAACACACTGAACCGTCAGTCAGATATAAAGATATATACTATTTTGTAATGTGCTGACAAAAAATAACATACATCCATGGGCAACATTCTCTCAGTGAACGTGTAAATGAAAATGAAAGGATAATATATGCTACAATACAGTGAATATTACCTTTTAGTGCAATATAGTGCAAAGTGCTTTGCTTTTCACCAGATATGATTAAAGGCACAGTGTGAAAGATTTTGGTCAATTTTGTTGTTTCTAAAAATATTACAAAACAATTACATACTGACTTAGGGGCGGCAGTGGCTCAGTGGTTAGAGGAGTTGCCTTTGGAAGCAAAGGTCACTGGTTTGAAGCCTAGTCAGGCCTTGCTGCAGTGCCACTAGCCCTGACACTGATACCCCGAATGGCCCTATGTGCACTCGTGGAAATAGCCCATGACCCGGATAACTGGATGTTGAAGATGACATGCCATGACATGACATGACATTTTCATGAATTTATATGCATGCAAATGTTTCATTTTTTTTCCATTACCCTACAAGTAGCCCATTCATGTATATCTAAATGAGGAGGGGGTCTTCCCTGTGGAGGCCGCCATGTTTTTACATTAGTAAAAGTGGACTTAATTCCTAAACATCGTTTCAGTTCTAATGATAACTGAGTTTCCATTTCATTAATAGGTTAAAATGTATGTGGTAGTCTAATAAATGTTGAAGCTAACATTCAATCCAAATAGCAGCAGATGGCTCTTCATACATTTACTTTCAGTTCCTCATGCTATTTTTGTCCATATTCATTTGAATCAATGGCAATATGTGGAAATCTGTATATCCATTAAGATAAGATAAGATAAGACTGATGATGCAAAAAGGCTAGGAATAAGTGCATGGGCTTCAATTGTGCATGTTCATCTACGTGAAAGTCTTCTGTCTCAGTTCAGGAGACATACTGGTGAATCGGAAACTAAAAGGCCTGTAGCTGTGAATGGGTTTCTCACTCCGTGTGTGTTATCGCTGTGAAAGACATGCAACCTGCAACTCAGAGTGAACCCTGCCACACTTGAGAACTAGGACACCATACAAGGAAAGATGTTTTCCCTGGGAGTGACGTTAATTACATAATCGGATAACAAATCCATCTTTTCGTGTTAGATCGATTCTCCATGAATCTATGAAGCCTGATGATGTTGTTGATCTCCTCACTTAATCTTTTTTAATTGAGATCTGCAGACTGTCTCTGGAGCAGATTCATGCACCTCATAGGTTTAAACCATGCCCAAGCCTAACCAAACACTGGTCATGTCTAAAGCTTTAACCACGTGTTTATTATTTAAATAAATGGTATGCCACTCTTTTTGTCAGTTTAGAGCAAATTAGCACTTGATACCATGTAAAGACAGCAAAACAAGACAACACCCCTAAACAGCATTTCATGTTATTATTGCTGATAGGCTAGCATGTGTGTCATGAAAAATGTGTGTTGAGTGAGTGTTTTTATTTTATTTCTGATTCCTCTGACAATAGGTCACGATTTTTAATTTGATAAATGAGGCATGTTTTAGTTTTCATGAGTAGGTACAATTTAGTGTGATTCCAATGATAAATTGGATGTCATTGTAAGAGTGCTAGGCCTTGGTGAAGATCCCTTCTGAATGACCCTTTAGTTCAACATGCTTCTTGAATGAATATAACTGTTCAACTTTTATTTAAGTTAATTTATATTTTAGCAAATATTAGTTGTCTGCTGGAACACATTAGAAGTGCAGAGCATAGGATTTGGTGACATCTTGATTTGAAATTACATGTGTCCATCACCTTACTCTCACCATTCTGAGCATACTGGGAAACCTATGGTTAAAACCATTAGAACTGAAAAGATGTACATCTACTCAGAGCTACTGTAAAACATGGCGCCGCCGGTAGAGAGGACCCACTCCTCATGTAAATATACATTCATGGGCTCAATTAAGGGTCATGGAAAAAAATCAAAAAGATTTAGGTGATTATAAATTCATGAAAAAGTCAATTGTTTTGTAATATTTAATATTTGATAAGTGACAAAAGTGACCAACACACTTACACACTGCACCTTTAAGTGAAAATGTTTGGGAAAATGGAAAGCCAGACTGTGACATTGTCAATATGTATATAATTATCATGTACTGGTACTCCTGGTATCTACATTCACCAAAGGGTTTAGATTTTTACACTTGTCTGTTTGGTGGTTTGCGTGTGATTATAAACTTAAAAATCTTAGAACTGATTTGTATAAAATCTTGTGTAGAATACCGTTGATGCAATTATGAGTTTTGGATCCCGACCCATGATATTTCTGCTATTTTAGCTGTCAGTCAAGTTTGTTTGGCCTCAGTAGAAGTATGATTCTGCTGAGTGTCACTCTAGTATTTTCAGTACGTTGCTTGTCATAGATCATCATTTCAGCCACTGACACACAGACATGATGCACTTTGATTGATAAGGCACCACAAAGATGAATGGTGCTCCTGCGAATAAGAACGGTGGGATGGAGGAAATGTTATCAGTAAAAGTCAGGTGAGCACCAACTGTGGTTATGAGCTGTGGTGTTAGCCAGAAAAAATACTGTTGAGTGTACAATTCTGCAATATCTGGAAATCACATCTCTGCCCCCCTTTGGCTTAATGGACTGAATCCTACGGGGGGAGCCGTCAGTGCCGTGTCACTCGGCGGCGCCACCATTTCTGGCACAACAACTGTTAAAAAAAAAATAACAACCGGAAAAGTGAGTGGCCTTCAGAAATCTCAAAAGGCTATGATTAGTACAGGAATCTTATTTCCGAGCATGTTTAAGAGCGCCAGGAATTTCATCCAGCGTTTTTCGGTGAAGGTATTAAAACCAGCCACCCCTCATAATCTCTGTGCATGGGAGATAAGGGCAAAACAGAATCAGCTCAGATTACCGGACTGTCACTGGGGGTGGGGGGACAGGGGGGTCGGGGCGGGGGGGTGGGGGGGGTGTTGTTGCAGGCTCCTAATATCCACTGGAATTTTTTCACTTAGCTCATTTGTCCTCCGCCTATGGAGACTGTCAGAAATATTGCCGAGCAAAGCAAATTCCTTTGTTTCCTTATCATTTAATTGATCGGCGGAACAATCTGTAATAATGAATTGTTTCCGTGCAAATTCATAAATTACAGAGCGCGGCGTGTAGTAACAACTTCATTAGCAGCTGAGCTTGAGGTTTTATCGGAGCGCGGTGCTCATTATAGTGTTACCTTACATTCGCCTTTCTATCTGCAGCCGATCGAAATGAGAGCAATATTTCATAAAAATTTACATATTCTGTTGTAAGCAATCAGAGGAAAATATATATGCTTCCCGAGACAGTGTGTACTTTTACCTCTTTGTTTGAGGAGTGTGCATGAATTAGTAATAAGCCCAGCGATCCCTTTGCTGCTAAATAGGTTAGAGGATAGAATATATAATTATGTATGAGGGGAGGTGGGAGTTGCGTGAGACAGCCCTGCTGAATCAAAAAAAGAAAAAAAAAACAATGCCACATAGCAAGATGTAAAGGGGAGAGAGGGGGACTATTTATTCTGGATGGGTAGCTGTATAGTTCCAACCGCGGTGGGTGTGCTGTCGAGCGCTGCACGGCTGAGTTGAGCCGCGTCGCAACTTGCCTCAGCTCTCTCTCGCAGGCCCTCACCCACCGTGAGTCCCCCAACTGTCACATGCCACTGAACCACAGTAAACATCGCGCACACACACACACACATACGCGTGTGCGCGCGCACACCGCGGCACAGCCATTTTCATTAACAGAACCACTGGCACACTCAGCCCAGCTGGTCTCTGAGTCGACACTGCAACTGCACATCTGGTGTCAATGCTCTGTTAGAGGGAGGCCATCTGGTTGGATGGAGGGGGGGAAAGAGAGATGTGTGTGTGTGGGGGAAGACGACAGGAACAGAGACAAGAGAGTCAGAGGTGGGTGGGGGAAGACGACAGAGAAATATCTCATCGATACTGTACCGCATGCACGCATGAAAAAAAAAAAAAATACATGTTTGTGGAGTATGCTGCGTGCTCTGTGTGCATTAGTCCTCTCCTGAGTAAGAGGATTAGATGTCAAAGTCAGGTTTTCTCTCTGAGCATTCGCAGCTAATGGCAATGAACAGATAGCATGTTTAATGGCTTCAACTCTCGTATCCTCCACATGAATAATGCTCCCTGTGCATTGTCCTTTGACTTCCACTGGGAAGTTAATATTACATAACACACGTAGAATGCATTAATAATGCTTAAGTGTTTCCATGTGACATTGTGATACATTTCAAACGTGCCTATTCTTGCTGTGATGTCTCATGTTAGTCAGTGTGCCAGTGCCTACCAGTCTGTTTGTATTAGAACACTCCGCTGCTGAAGACGCGCCCATATAGAATCCGTGCAACGCTCCAATTAACTCTGTTAGGCTTCATTTATACTCCACTGGAAGCAAAGAATGCAGCGCTACACGGTGGCTGAGCTGACACCGGAAAAAAACCCTTGAAATTATACAAAGATGCAACAGTGCAAGTCGAGAATTCAGCCGTATGGTGGCGTGTGATGGAGAGAGGACAAGTGCTCAAACAAAGAAAGTCCTGACCCTGCTGATGTCATTATCGATGACTCAGAGTCCCCCTTTTTAATACAGTGACCTTTATTTGACCTCAGCACAAACAATGACGCATATGTGTGTCTTGTATTTGTGTCAATAGAGCTCATTAGAACATAACACCTCATTAATTTGATGAGGTTTCCCTTTATCAGCTGTAATCATTTTAGCTACTCTGTATGTCAACTTAAAGGTGCAGTGTCTAAGATTTGGTCATATTTGTCACACATATTGGTAGTTTTTTTTTTTTCAAAACAATTACATACTGATATTTTCATTATTACCTAAATGTATTATTCTTTCCAACTACCCTGAAATATGAACATTAATGTATATTTGAGGAACGAGTCCTCACTACGGGGGCCGCCATGTTTTTACAGTAGCCCAGAGTAGAAATACTAAATATTGTTTTAATTACAACTGAGGGCTTCCATAGGTTCTCCTACATGCCCGGTGGGGTAAGGGTAAGGTGATGGACGCAACATGCAACCTTACCACAAGATGTCACTAAATCTTACACACTTACACACTTACACAGCAAAGGAACCTGCTCTAACCACTGAGCCACTGCGGCCCTTGATAGAAATGGAGGTTGAGATCACCTCTAGAACACAACTCCGTAGTGTCCTTGTACTGTCAACCACTCCAGCTCCTGTTTACACTCTGTCCCTGAAATGCTCTGTAAAGCTCCTGCCCCACCTCCTCAACACCCACACCATCCACACAACCCACTACAGGACAGAAAGAGTAAAAAGTAATATGACTTCTTTAATTTGGTCTCTTTATTCCATTAGAGGGCTTTATTCCCCACATCAATGAGAAGAACTACACTAACCACAATCCTAAAGTATATTTGAAACATCTCGGATTGGTGAAGACTGCTGTTACTATGGCTACTGTCGGTTTATTAAATGTTGCATTACGTTTCCACATAACCCAGCCGGATTTCTGTTTGTAACTAAATGCAGTTTGTTAGAAATGGAAATAAGTTGAGTGAAAAGGGGTACAACTCTTCATAGGTAAGGTCAACATAAGGTCAGTATGTGCTTTTTGCAATAGATTATGGGATGTGTGACTTACTGAGTTAAGAGTCGTATAGCTAAATTCTCCAATGTTTGTGGTGCTTTGAATCAAATGCTTCATGATCACCTATTCTTCTGATGATGGTCAACCAGTTTCCTGGCTTGAAAGTCTTTTCATAAGGATTATATGAGATGTCCTTGAAGAAAATGAAAGGGGAATTTCCACAACCAGAGCAATTCGAGAAGTTCCGCAGGACAGCTCTGCCGTTATTTCAACAACAATCCCAATATCCAGAGGACCGGATCACACAAGCCCTTAGCTAATGTAGAGGTCAAAAGGTCACAAAATGACGAAAGATCATTGGAGGCACCCGGAGTAATGCACTTAAATGCTATATGTTTGGGTCAACATCTGCAAACACACACACACACACACACACACACACACACAAAGTGCCTCCTGCCGCCAGTGGTCGACCCAATCATGCTTTTATTAAACCTTGATCGGAATTCAAGCTCAGGCATTATCCACTTACAAATATTAATGCTGCAGCTCTCCGGGGAGGACAGAGCAGGCAGCGAGGGAGGGATGCCTACCACACATATGTGGATACTGGCATAAAAGCTCCACGACTGCAGGGAGCACTGTTTACATTACATACTCACGGATGATCAATGAGCAGAGGAATCGCTGTTACTGTTAGATGAGGGAATGACGATATATACGCCTTGCAGAAAGAAAAAAAAAACTAATCCTTTAACAGACATGTTTATATCGAAGCAATCAGGAAAGTGGTGAGTACCAAGATACGATAACCCCACCCCATCCCCATCCCCCGCCCCCACACACCAGATTGTCGATAAGACAAAAAAATTGCTTCTAAAAATCCCCGCCTTGAGGGAAACAAAGAAATCGAGAATTTTTTTTTTTACCTTTGCAATAAACCCCAGCATCTGTTAATTAGAAATACAAAGACATTCCCACTTTTTTGGCAAAGTTAATTAAAATGTGCAACCTTAACCACGAGTGTGAGGTGTAAAGAAATATAAGAGTGGGGAAAAAGATGAGCTGGGAAGGAAGAAAAAGGAGGAGAAACTAACGGAGACCTTGTGTTGCGAGTGCATTAATGGCAGACATGGAGGCAATTAAATGGGGTTAAGTGGCTGGATGATTGAAGGCCTGGAAGTTCAGTTACAGAGGAAGAAGAGGTTTTTAGAATGAGTCTTTTTGGGGTTTGTATTGTGTCATGTTACTGTGCAGAGATGGATGTCTCTTGCTAGCGGTCATGCGGGAGCTGTGTCCAATAAACCAGTGGCTCTCAACTGCTCTGGGTTCAGGACCCACCATCACCTCTTAATGACGAGCCACGACCCAAATAGAGGCAAAAAATGTTCCCATTCAAATGCTCGCGACCCACTTAAAATGCGTCCATGACCCACTTTTGGGCCACAACCCACCAGTTGAGTATCACTGGAATAAACTGTGGAAAATGTTAGGCTTGGCACGATATGAGGGTATTGGTAAGTAAGTTCGAAGTATTGGTATTTGATCAACTTGGTAATTTCATGGTGTCACTCTCGAAAGGTGGGGCAGTAATGGCTCAGTGGGCTTTGGAAGCAAAGATCACTAGTTCAATTCCTGCGCTGACCCTGCTGTAGTGTCACTGGCCCTGCCACTGATACCCTGAACGCCCAAAGTGTACGAGTAGAAATAGATTCCCCTGCGACCCGAACATTTGGATAAGATGAATGATACTTGAATGATACAATGTGTTGGATTTGGTGACAACTAAAGGTGAAGTTGCTAATTGCAGCTCAACATCCCACCTTTCTCTTTCAAGCATATGGAGAAACTATCTTAGCCCTTGGTCAACAATTGATGTGTTTGTTCATTCTGAAATTTGATGATGGCCTGTGTCGGGAGTGAAGCTTTGTATACATGTAAATATTAAATGTATTGTGTGTAAGATTTCCGTCACTTCTTAGGTTATGATTAGGATTACAGAGCAATGATATACCGACATTTCCACAAATGTATTATCACCTCAAAGTATGACTCTAGTAGACTCTAAAATGAGCCATTTAATGTATATTCACATCAGGAGTGGGTCCTACCCATGGGGGCGTCCATGTTTTTGCAATAGCCCGGATGTATATGTCCAATAGTAGATGTACTAAACAACTTTTGAGCTTTAGTGACAACCAAGTGCTACCAAAGGTTCTCCAGGGAAGGATGGATACAACATACGACTTCACCAGAAGATGTCACAAAATCGTACACAATGTACCTTTAAGGGCTCATTCGAGGGCCATGAAAGCATCAAACATACTAGAACTTTAATATCATTGTTTAATGTTTGAGATAAAAGCCAACATAAACCATGATATCCTTCTTGGCACCCTGGTCCATGTCTGTTGTGTCTTTTTCATCCTGAGATGTTTGTTTTCTTTGTTTTATTAGTTTTGCATACACCATGTGTTGAAAGCCATCAACATGCCCACTCACTCGCAGTGAATCCTCCAGACACTCTTCTTTCTATCCCTGTGTTCTCACATGGTCTCAGTGAACATCATCCAGCACTTTCATTAGGAGCTGGCAGGAAAAACTGGAGAAAGTCTGCAGCGACTGACTTTGACATTTGCATTCGTACACAGACGCCCTCTGGATAATTCAAGACTAAGTTTGGTTCATGCCTGAAAATAGCTTTAGTTGACTGACAACAAGAACTCTGCTACTAGTATTAAAGCTGCAATGTGTACAATTTGGTGACATCTGGAGGTGAAGTTGCATGTTGTATTCATCACCTCCCCCTACCCCTTCTGAGCATGCAGGAGAACCTATAGACTTCACTTGTCATTAAAACCCAAAAGATATTTAGTCTGTCCACACTAGGCTTCTGTCAAAACATGCCGGCTCCCATAGAGAGGACCTCATGAAAACATTCATTAATGGGCTCGTTTAAGGGTAATGGGGAAAAAAACAAAACATTTAGGTGATTATAAATTCATGAAATTATCAGTATGTAATTATTTTGTAATATTTTTAGTTAAGTTAGTTAGTAAATTACTGCAATTTTACAAATTGCACCTTTAAAGTCTTAATGCGTACAATTTAGTGATATCTAAAGACCAATGTGCATTGCTAGGTGAACTGTCTTTTCAAAGCAAGTAACTTAAATTAGTCTGCAATTATCATTTAAGTTGTTTAATGTGTCAGTTCTGTCTAGTTATATTAATCTTCAACTAAAATATTATCAGTATTTCTTTTTTCTGATTTCAGTTAGAGGTGCTGGTCAACTAGGGCATTGAAAAATAGTTATGGGCATTTTAATTATCTATTCATTAGACAATTTATCAGTAAACTAAAATTAAGAGAATAATCAATCTAAATACCCATTAATGGCACCCTGTTAGACACTTCTGTGAATAGCAAAGTCACCTTGTGCATTAAATTAAGATGCTCCTGTGCTGGCGATTAGAGGAGATTTAAAGGCACATGCACAAATTTAATTACAGTCATTACTATAGTTCACCTTACTGTCAGTGACTGGCATTTGAAGGCTCTGATAAATTCATTCTATTTCTCGAAAAGTGGCCTTGGTGAGGCAATCGAATGCAATGTTGTTAATGAGGAGCTTTTGTTTTTGAAAGAGGACAAAGAGGAAGTGAAACCACATCACAGTGTTGTTACCTGTGGATGACTTTGATTTGAACATGACCGAATTTGTCCATCCTGATGATGTAAGCGAGGACTCATAATTACCTGTTTTTGATATTTACTGGCCTTCATTTGATCCCAACACCAGCAAACGTGTTATTGAAGCTTAAAAAGTGTCATTTTGGATGTGATAATCCCCTTCGTTATTTTCAAATAGAGATTTGGATTGACATGGATTGGATTTGGTTTTGAATCAATGTTTAATTACAAGACTCTCAAACTCTAATTCATTTTAGATAACAAATTCTTCCCCCAATTTTCAGATGTAATGCTGATTGTTTATGAGAGGTGGAATTCTCTGTAACCTTGGAAATATTTACGTCACATAACAAATCATGTCTAATCAATCAGGCTACAGGGGTGCACATAAAACCTTGGATGAATATTGCTAAAAGCATGGATATTTTTATAAGAAGTGCCCAAAGGAAGTTTGTCAAACTGTGAAGCTAAAGCAGACGTAGCCACGTGGTGGTACTGCAACTTTTGTCACATGCTTCCATCCCATGCAAGACGTTTTCCCACAGACTAACACCAGTTAAAGACACCTGCAAATCAGTGGTTATGTATATTATATGGATTTCAAATTTGGGTGTGGGTGTAGCTCAGAGGTAGAGCATTTGGTAAAGCATGAGATCATGGGTTCAATTTTCTGTTTCTCCCTACACCCTCAGATATATGTTGCTGTTGTTGTTTTTTTTTGACTCAGTTAAGTTCATAATGAACAGGCATCTATGCCACGTACATAGGAGATTCTGTTGGCAACACAACACAGAAGTACAAACACAGAATCATGACATTTTGAGCTTCATGCACTATTGAGCAGCTTTCATAGAGAAGACCAGGGCCCTGCCTCCGACCAAGAAGTTACTTAATTACAATGATTCATGGGATGTGAGGTGTCTTTATCATTCACACAATTATGGACAAAATATTGTACTCTCACCTGTAGTTTTCCATTTTCCAATATATTTTTGCACTACATCCATTGTTTATTGTCATGATTCACTTAAGCCAGTTGGATTAGCACTTTGCTTTATGTTAATGAGGAGGATAAATGGGATATTTTGGAGGCCACTCACTGTTATTCCGATAACAATGGTTGGATATGGGTCAGATTAATACGAAGTTCTGTCAACCATCTTCCTTTTTCTTTCCTTTTTTTTGGGTGTTTTTTTGACGGAAAGAAATACTCTAATTGTTGGCTCTAATACACTTTAGCATCCCATTATTTTGCAGTAAATGTGCCTCCTTTTGGCACTGGTAACTTCTAAGCCCTTAGCAGTTTGTCATCCTCCCTAATCCTCATTAGTCCATCCAAAAATATAGCACCTGCATGCACAACCACCAAGCCACAGAAAATCTGCCCCAAGGGCCGTGATGACAACAGTGACTGACTGCCCGGACCAACACATGTAGAGCCACAGCTCCACTACCATGTTGGAGGTGGCGGCGGCTGCTTAACAAGCACCAAAGCAGCCAGACGTGGGGGAGGGGGGTAGGCGACAACTGTGGCTGGATCTGGCTTTGATGAGGCAGCATGAGAAGAGCGGAGGCTCAGTCTTGGAGCGAAGCAGGTGTGTGAGGAGGTGATAAGAATGCCGTGGCAGGCGCTCCACGCAAGCACACACATATGCGCAAACAAACAAACAAACACGCTCAGGCAAATACTGCAACTGCTCATTCAAGTTTGACGCAGAATTGAAATGGCAGCCCTTCAAATAACCATGCTCGGAGTCTAACTTGGCGACAGATGTGAAATTATGGCGCGAGAGACGAAAGAAATTAAGACGATGATGAGAAGAGGGTGGAAAAAAAAAGAGGTGGTTGATTTACGAAGCTAATAATGTGTTGAGCATGCCCCCCCCCCCCCGCCCCCCCCATTGGGGGGGGGGG
>JAFBJT010089535.1:71962-115213 GCA_016785325.1 Chascanopsetta lugubris
CAAGCACACACATATGCGCAAACAAACAAACAAACACGCTCAGGCAAATACTGCAACTGCTCATTCAAGTTTGACGCAGAATTGAAATGGCAGCCCTTCAAATAACCATGCTCGGAGTCTAACTTGGCGACAGATGTGAAATTATGGCGCGAGAGACGAAAGAAATTAAGACGATGATGAGAAGAGGGTGGAAAAAAAAAAGAGGTGGTTGATTTACGAAGCTAATAATGTGTTGAGCATGCCCCCCCCCCTCCCCGCCCCCCACCTTGGTGGAGGGCGGGTGTTCACTGTAAGTGTTTGTGCTTGCACAAATACACTATACCACACTCATATACATTAATGTGCGAGAGTTAAAGCCTCCCCCGGGAGAGCTTTGTGGTGACGCGTGCTACGGAGCACAGAAAAGTAATTTATGGCTAAGATATTTGTTTGGCTGGCTTATTTCAGAATCCATTAAGATTAATTAAGTGTTGCTAAATGTGGTGCTATAGAGTTCAGACTTTGCAGATGCATTCTAATCATTAGTATGAACATTAGTTCATTTTTTTTTTTCCTGCAGCATGGTTAACGGCTGCTAATAGTCTGAGCAAAGCCAGACTGGAGTGTACTAATGGCTGGAGAAGAGTGAGGATGACTGGCGAATGTTGGCAAATTAATTAAGTGAGGCTTTGACGTATACAATGGCAGCATGAAAATGTAAATGTAACCCCACATACATCAGCCTGGTGTGCACCTGTCTATGCTTGTTAATCAGAGACAAGGGGAGTTAGTCAGACACAAAAGGAAGCAATTAGACACTCTGTCATCAAAACATGCTGATGTTGGGCAGGGGGGATGCGTCAGAGGGTGTCTCAGACAAACAGCTTCCTTCACACCTACTGTTACCGAACAGAGACTTTACGCAGGCAATTACCCACAATCAGGGACTAATTGACCCAAAGAATGACAAGAGCGATGGTTCTGCAATTGTTCTACTTCGGCATTGGTGCAAACTCCAAGTAAAGGCGCAGTGTGTACGATTTCTGTCATTTTTGTCAATTCTGAAAACATTCCAGACAATTACTTACTGACAATTTTTTGAATTTATAATCACCTAAATGTATAATCGTTTTTCCATTATCCGTAAAGGTGCAGAGTGTAAGATTTCTGACATCTAGAGGTGAAGTTGCATGTTGTATCCATCACCTCACCCTCACCCATGCATGCAGGAGAGCCTATAGTCGAGATCAGTTGTCATTAAAACTCAAAGGATGTTCAGTAAGACCACTCTAGGCTACTGTAAAAACATAGCGGCTCCCATAGAGCGGCTTTCCACATGTAAATATACTTTAATGGGCTCATTTAAGGGTAATAGAAAAAAAACAAAAATATTTTGGTCATAAACTCATGAAAATGTCAGCATGTAATTGTTTTATAATATATTTAGAAGTAACACACATGACCAAATATTACACACTAAACGTTCAAATGAGCCCATTATTGTATTTTCTATGGTAACTTTCTATGTGGGCTGCCATGTTTTTGACATTAGCACAGAGTGGACATACTGAGCACCTTTTGAGTTTTAATGACAATTAAAGTCTAGCATAGTTGCTCCTGCATGCTCGGACGGTTAAAGGTGAGGTGCTGGATATAACATGCAACTTCAGCTCTTGATGTCACCAAATCTTAACAACAGCACCTTTAAAGTGTCAATTATTATGATTGCCGCTGTTTTTGCATTTGTCAGCACACATGTATAAGACTGTACATGAACACGCCTCGTATGCTCTCGCACACTCAATCACTGTCACGTCAACAGTCAACTGGAAGAAAATTCAATCTGCTGATCGGAACTGTGCAATATCACAGAGAGCCGAGGAACAAGCGGACAGGTGGAGCGTGTGATTGTTCTGTCACCTGTTTTTTTTTTTAAACAAGGTCTTTTTTGGCAGTTCAGCAAACAGTTTGTCTGATTTTCACAGTACTGACAGACTGCCCTTCGCTGTTCGGTTTGGGCTGATCTTTAACCCTTATAATAAATAATAACAACAACAACAACAACAACAACAACAATAATAATAATAATAATAATAATAATAATAATAATAATAATAATAATAATAATAATAATACTAATGGACTAATGTGTGTTTTGCCTTCATTTATTCCTTGTCCTTTTGAGCCTGAGCAAAAATGTGATATTAATACATTTCAAAAATAGAAATACCTATTTACAACCCCCTCCCCCTCTTTTTCTGCACAGTGTGGCACGGGGCACTCAAATAAGTACATGCTTGTTATAAGAGGAAAACATTTCTTATATTTTAAATACTTAATGAAAACATTAGTTAATGCAATAAATATGTAAAACAGACACGATTTTGTTCATATTTGATGCTGAAACATTATTTGTGAATGAGTACGCAGTGACAGACTGAGTCAAGGGAGAGGACAGTTATCTAAGGCCATTGCTTTAAGAAAGGGGGGGGGGGTATTTTTGCTAGTATAAACTAAAAAGTCTTTCATCAATGATTTTCTGTTTTCATTGAATCCTAATAGGAGACAAAACTATTAGAGACAAATATAATCAAACGTATGCTTTTGAAAGTACACTTCTTCAAAAATGTGGAATCGTGTGGCATTGTTTAGATGTAAATATTGTCTAAACTTCTTAAAATTGGGGTTGAGATACAGATGTGTACCCAACAGATGCCACCAATTACTCACAAGATTAAAAGTATATATAATCACAGTAATCGTTCCTTCATTGTTCCATGCTACTTTAACTATTGTTGTCCAGACAGGTTACTATAGAGGCATCAAACAAATCTCAATCAGTACATTTGTGGCTCAAACAGATCAAGGGAATGGAATTATTCCCTTAATCTTCCCATCCAATTTTGTGGCAAAATGTGGCAAACAGCGAAGTACAAATTGATTATTTTAAAAGCCCCCAAAAGTCATGCAAAAACTGCATTCATACACAGCCGGTAAAAGATCTGTTTTTTTGTTTTGTTTTGGTACTATAATAAAGTTTTAAACCTCTCATTCATTTTATCAAGTTCAAACAGAGTGTCTCAAAGCTTAAAGGTATAATTATTCATTCTGAAATTTCAGCTTATCTAGAATGAATCAAAAGAGCCAATGTTGAAGGGTACAATGCTTTTTTCACAACAATTGTATAGACATTTTAGATTTTTTTATTCTGCTTTACGTAATTAGTAAAGACTTGATTTCAAGAAGTCAGCAACAAATAAATCAAGCTAAAACCAGCTCCATTGTCTTAAAAGTTGAGGTGGCATTCAATATGGACTAATGCTGCAAAATGATGTTCCCAAGAAATTATGTTCATATGAGTTTACATACAACTTGTTTTTCAATAAGGCTGCAATGTCATTAAAACAGCAAGTTCAATGAATGAATGGAGAATGGACAGATGAATGGTTGAATGAATGAAACTCTGAGTTCATTCACATCAGTGGAAGCCCCTGGACATACTAAGCACAATAATGTTACATCTGCACCTTATGGTTTACACCATTACTCCTATGATGGTTTTCATAACAAATTGACTGTTTAAATACTTTGTGACTATAAAAAAACAAAAAAAAACAAAAAAAAACATTGTTTTAAAGAGTCTCCATTCAACCTTAATTAACAAAAGAGCCTATGACAAGGGACCGCTGTGCTCTAAGATTAAAATAAACAACTCTTACTGTTTAATTTACCAAGCAGAAATGAGCAATTTGCCAAATAATTAAAATAACATCTCCACATCATCTTACTAAAAACAATCTGATCACAACTCGTTGTTGCAAATTGGCTGTTTTCAAAATAATGTCTGTGCGAAAAGGTTGACAGGTTTTAAAGAGTATTTCAGCAGTTACCACCCACTACAACTATTATCTTGATAGACTGGATGAGAATTTATAACATACATGCAGAAGCCATTTTTAAAGATTTGTGAGGAAATAGTGATGAGGTTTATAATAATAATTAATAATAATTCATTTTATTTATATAGCGCTTTTCAATGACCCAACGTCGCTCTACAACAGCAGTAGAAAATGGATGACAATGTCAGAAAATAACGGGAAGGGAGTTCCAGAGACGATGTGCTGTGCGTGAGAAAGCTCGATCCCCGTAGCTCTTCGGCTTTGATGGCGATAGCATGAGGGTGACAGTGGAGGAGGATCGCAGGGCTCGGGAGGGGCGGTAGGGGACAAGGAGATTAGACATGTGGGGGTGGGGGGGGGGGTCAGGCGGTGTAGGGCTTTGTAAGTGCGGAAGAGTACTTTGAATATTATGCATTGTTTGACAGGGAGCCGGTGGAGAGTGTGGGGGACAGGAGTAATGTCTTCACGGGACTGGGTGTGGGTGAGTAAGCGGGCGGCTGAGTTCTGAAGTCTATGGAGGGAGTAGGCAGAGATGCCAGTGAGGAGGGAGTTGCAATAGTCCAGGTGGAAGGAGATGAATGCATGGATGAGGGATTCAGTGGCAGTGGGGGAGAGAGGGTGTATGATTTTGGCAATGTTGCGGAAGTGAAAGTAGGAGGTTTTGATGATGGAGTTGACTTGAGGGACAAGGGAAAGGGTAGGGTCCAGGATGAAGCCAAGGTTGCGTGCCAGGGGAAAGGAGTGATGAGTGCGTCGTCGACGGTAAGTGAGACACCCGTCTCACTTACCGTCGACCGTCACTATATTTGTTCAGGGTGGATTTAGTGCCAATGAGCAGGAGTTCAGTCTTGTCTGCATCAAGTTCGAGAAAGTTATGGGTTAACCGGTATTTTATTGCAGAGATACAGTTTTCGATGTGGGTGAGCAGTGGGTTGTGGGTGGAGTGGTGCTGAGGTAGATCTGGGTGTCGTCGGCATAAACAAGTGTTCCGAATGATTGACCAAGGGGGGCAGCTAGCAAATGAAGTGCAGGAGGATGAGGACAGAGCCCTGAGGGACCCCCTGCATGACAGGGGAGAGGGTGGAGGTGCTCTCTGAAAAGAGCCGAAATTCCCATTACTATTGAGGACCAGGGCAGTTTCGGTGCTGTGTATATATACATATATGTATATATATATATATATATATATAGCTATGAATCTATGTATATTTGGGATATGAATATGTATATAACGGCAAGATGGCGGGGCCCACTTTGCCTATGGCTGCATTGGCTAACGACAGTCACGGTCTTTTTAATTAATATGCACTACTCAGGTCACCAGAGATATCCAACTCTCCTGATAATTTTGTCATCCAGAGACTTCGCCCTCGTAGATACGACTACCAGGGAGTGTTTACGTTGCCTTGGAGTGCTACGCCGACAAATCCCAGGGGCCTACCGAGCAGGGACTTGCCTGGCAGCTCAGGCCGACAAAGGACCAAGAGGAAGCGATGTGACCGGAGGCAGAAGCGTAGATGTCGGGGCGTGCTAATGGCTAAGCTACAAGCAAACCCCTACAAAATGCCGCTTCCATCTATCTTCCTCTCCAACATTTACTCCCTGGAGAATGAAATGGATCATCTCCACCTGGAATTAACATCTAAAAGGGAGTTATGAAACTGCTGTGCAAAAATTCTGACTTAGACATGGCTCAAACCATCAATCCCGGACAACGCTGTTTACATCGAGGGGCTAGATAATGTGCTTAAATTAGCCAAGAAATGAACGCTTGCTTGTGTGACCAGACAAACAAACTATCAGATATCGTAATACAGTTTTTCACCTCAACGACATGTATCATCACATTTTTCATCGCGACGTTACACCCCACCATGTTTTATTTTTCCATTTAAAAGCATATTTATATTTGGGGGTATTAGAATCCCAGGAGCCCATGCACTCCTCTCTATTGCTTCATGAATGCACCAAGCTGGTACTGCACATTTAATATTAGCTTCAGTGATGAATCCTTTATTCACCAATTGTTACACTGTAATCTGCTTAAGTGCAACCGAACCCCTGAAACCTTATCTCGGCTCAAATTGTGATAGTGGGAGTGGAAATATGCAGTCCACTGCAGCGAGTGGTGCTATACACATTAAGTAAGTCAGCTGTGATAAAAGAGTAAATTTCATACAATTATAATCACCTAAATATTATTTTTAAATTACTCTTAAATGAGAGTAGTAAATGTGGACACACTCAACATCTACTGAGTTTTAATGACAATTGAAGTCTACTCTGCATGCTCTGAACATGCAACGTCACCTCTAGATGTCACCAAAGCTTACACACTGCACCTTTAACATAAGGTAAGAAAAGATAAAAGCAGTACACAACAAAATAAGATAAGTAGATAAGTAAGAGAAGATGTGACACTGAAACTGCATTGATAGAGGATGATTGGTTCACACACAATTCAAGCAGAAAACCTGAGAGACATACCTATACAGTACATACTGTATAGAACATACCTGTGGCTATACTGAGAGAGGTGCTAGTTATAAACAGTTGACCAGTAAACATTCCATTCTGGTTACCAACAGCAGCCTGAGCAGCGGCAGTGAGTGAAAGACAGTCAGTCACCCTTCTGTCATTGGTATTTGTATATCCACATCCAGATCACAGTCATATCCGGGGGCAAGGCTAAAAGAACACAGTTGACCATAAATTGCTTCATCTGTTGGCCATCTGAGCGTCTGCCATCCAATAGGAAGCAGATGCCTCGGCTGCGGTATATAAACCAACAACTTGATTGTTTCAGGGGCTTTTTACAACCCCCTGTGACAGCTGCCTCCCCCGCCCATGCAGCATCCATCATGGGAAATGATGATGTGTATACGTTCGACTCTGTACTACTCTGTATGCACTGTTTTTTCTCTCTCCTTCTTTTCTGCACCCTCTGACAGAAAGCTGTCAGCTGCAGGCCTATAGACTGATTTTCCGCCAGCATCCATGGAGAAAATCCTGGTTGGATTCGGAAGCACTTGGCTTTTTTCATTTTTTCCGTTTTTTTTTTTTTTTTACTCCTGAGCGCCAGAGACAGGCCTTGCAGGTTTAAGCAGATTAATTAGGGTGTAGCAAAGACTGCGGAGAAATCTCTTTTTCCCGAAGATGCTATATCCACTGACACAGCTTTGCATGCCAGCAGGCCACTGAATGGTGCACGATGCCACCACCGACCAGCATCTCACACAAACACACTATGTATACACACACACACACAAAGAAAAATATGCTGGAGGGCCAAAACTCCTGAATGGCCTTACTCTCGTCTCTCCAGTGTTAGTCCGATAATCACACCCCTACCCTCCCTTCCTCCCTCCCTCTCTATTTCCCCCTTCTTGCCTCCCTCTCACTCCTCCACTGTTTTGCTTAGGAACACATTTCCCCTTATTAGTGTTCTTGCTACACAATTAGGGGTGATTTTCGCTTCCTGTCTCCTCATGCGAGCATGGCGTTTGCATAAACGCGGTTTGCCCGGAAGAGACATGGACACCAACCAGCAGACAAGAGAACAAAGAAATTAGAGATAAGCAGCTGTGAACAAATAAAATTTCACCTAAAAGTGAAAACCCATCCAAAAGTGGAAACTTTTTTGTCCAAGCCGTTTTTTTATTGTGCAACCCCATTAACTTTCACCTTATCCTGCTTCAGTGATTGATACTGAGGAGAAGACAAGGACATAAAGTAGACACACTCCTCCCCTCTCCCACCCCCCCTTCCCTCCCTGAATCCTCATCACCCTCATCATTTTCATCATTACATGAAATATGACCGAGAGCAGAATCCCACAATGCCGTGCAGATGTCGGCGCAAGTTAGCGTCAAGAAGACACAAGAGATGTGCATGCATCATCTGGCCAGGAGAACTTCACTTGTGGGGAGACAGCCAGAGGCCCTGAGGAGAGGCGGAGAGGGAAGGGGGTGAAGAAAGGAGGGAGGGGGGAGGAAGGTAGAGTATGACAGAGAGTGGTAGAGAGGAAAGTAAAGAGAGAGGGGGATGTTAGCGAGGGAAGATCAAATGAGTAGGGATATTCTCTCCAGCACAGGAAGTGGAAATACAAAGGGAAAGGCAATCAGAGAAAATGGAGGCACATTATCCCCAGCGCTGCCTAATCTCCACAGATTCCAGCATAACGCATAATCTCCACAGGTTCAACAATAAACCATGTGCCCTAATTCCAAGCCAATTAAACCATGTGTGCCATTTGGGGAGGTTTGCATTTGTGTGCAAAAGGGGTATGGATCTGGCTGAGAGGAACCTAGGGGTGAGTTTAGGTGGGCGTGTCTTCTGAGGTGACAGCTGGAGTCCTCTCGCCCTTTTCGCCTCGCGCATACTCTAATGCCCTTCACTGACCAGATTAAAGTCCAAATGACAAAAGGCTGGAAACATCTGCTCTAGACGGAACACACTGTCCACCCCTTCCCTTGACAGCTTTGTTGGTCACTCCTCGGCTCCAAGTCCCCACGCGGACATCTGCAGAGATGGACTAGTGCACATTAACCGCTGGAGCATGCGAACGAGCTAACTCACTGACCATGAGTGAGATCATCATGCCGTCACATAGCAACACAATAAACGCTTTGGGAGTCGCCTCCAAAACCAAAATGTTTATTTTCCTCCTCCTCATAAAATAGTACAGCGATAAGCGTTTAGATACAGTTAAATTTTCATGACTCTTTCAACAACAGCAGTGACTCACTTGTCTCCAGACAGAGTTATGACGGCTCCCCTCATTTGCAATGGGTAAATCACCTGTTGCTTGGGACCTGAGTTTCAGGCCATATCTAAACCACTATGACGTCCTTTTGAAAAAGTATGTTTCAATGCAATCTCTGTCCATACAAACATTGTGGCTCAAAGCCATCGAGAACTGACATCAAATAACAAATCAAGCACACTTTGCATGGCTTTGCCAGTGAACAGTACACAGGTAAAAAAATTGCCAAAAAGACAAGCTGCTGTATCATTGTAAAATGCATATTTGAACTACAGCGGATAGTAAAGACAACAGAGTCAATAATACTTGTAACTGATAAATGTTGAAAGTTGAAATTCGTCTGCGTTTTTGCTTTAATAGGCGTCACTGAGTGAAAGTAAGAGATATAGATAATTAGGGTACATGAGATCCACGCCCTGTAGGGAAGCATGGATTTCAGTTGTACCCTCATACTTGCAGTTGATCTGCCAATCAGGTGGTTGTGGTCATAAAAATGAACAATTTGAATATGGGTTCTTGTCAATGAAACACCTTGGTAATTAGCACATTTTTACAAGTTTCCCTCAGGTGGGTGAATCTATGACACAAACATACCAGTGGTCTCAGATAATGTGAGGACCATTCTCAACTTTCAACAATCTCTAACTGCCCATCGTTGATGCATCTTCATACCGTAATGCAGTGATTCCATTAAATCAGTGTTTTAGTTTTTGTGTAATCCTGGTAACACACAAACAAAGGGCAATAAAAAAACAATCTCCTTTACTGATGGATTTCCAAATCATCATCAGCATATAAAATAATAAGTAAATCAAAACAGATGATTAAGTAAAGAGTGCATTATAAAGCACATTTAGATGGTGATTACATTGACATGGTGCAGGAAGGTTAGCAGCTGTCTGATTATCAGCTAAGTCCCTAGAGCATTGGCTCATTGTCATCCAGAGAGCACCCCCATGCCCTCACAACACCACACAACAGTAGCCGCAGCTTGCTTTACACAAACAGACACATGTCGGCTCGGACAGAATCTTCTTTGCTGCCTTGTTGCAATTACGCCCCTGAACAACGGCGGAGAATGTATTTACAAATGCTGTGGGCACGGACAGGAAGGGCAGTGGCCACTCACTCTTACCATTTATTTATGAAATAACCTGACCCAGGTACAAAAAGGAAATAAGTGGTTGAGAGCGTGCATAGGGGGCTTGAGTGTTGGGGGGTTGGATAAAAGAAAGATACTACATTTGGCGTATTTCATGAATTAATCAAGCTTCCGGATATTCCCTTTCCTCTTTACTTGCCGAGGTGTCTTCTTGGGTGGGGGTCTGATGCCACTTTACATCGCTGATGCCCCAGCCGCAGCACTCACTCTCTGCACTTCCTGTGAATCGGAGGGTGCGCTCCATTGTTGATGATTTCCCATGCAAGCAAAGCGATGTGATGGAGGTGAGATGACTGGGAGAACAGGGGAGCCCGGGATGTAACATTTAGCAGGTATAACAGCACTTTTGGCCTAGATTGGGTGGGATGTTGGATCGGCCACATGAATTATAAAGTGCCCACAGAGCCCCTCTAGCTAGCTGCAGATGCTTCTCTGCTCTCATCACCCCAGCCAGACTACTGGAGACAGCTGAGGGGAGTGGTTACTCAAATGAAAAGAATTACATGTATTTTACCCATAGACCCTGTCTATAAAGACAGCGGTTTTGGTGCAAATTGTGGGCGTGTCCCTTGTTGCCATCTTGCCGAATCCTAGCTCCTCCTGATTCCTGGTTCATTAAAAAATGGACAAAGAGGCGGAACACATGCGGAGCTGTGGGTCGACTCGTGGTGCCGTCACCTCATCCACGGTACGTGCCAGGTTGGCTCGGGTGTCACTCAAGCGACCACACACTTAATTATGCATAATTTCAAATGTAGATCAAATAAAGATAAGCGAGTAAGAAAACAATCCACCCCCCCCTACAGTTGTCACGGGAAAACATGTGACTGATTGAAACCAAAACCGAAGTTTGGACCAGACTTTAAACACGTTTCATTCACCTCTGAAGTTGATCATTTTATCATGGGAGTCTATGGGGATTTGCTCCCTTCTGGAGTCGGCCCCCAGTGGCCAACCCATGAACTGCACGTTTTTTTGCACTTCCTATTATGCTTCATTTGTCTGCACCAGAGGTTGCCCCTCAATCTAAGCACAGTGACTTGCTTCCTTATCCACTTAAATACAGCAGAAAAAAGGAAGATAACACTCTTGCTTTAGAGTTTTTTTTTTTCTCCATTAGCAACAAATCTGCCTGAAGATGCCCTCCCACCAACATGGCAAGACTGACACATCTCTGTACGGAGATTTCGCATCAGTCACTGCACACAGCTACAATTATAAAGCATTATCATTACGCTGAGAGACATACAATTTGTGTCACACTCGGATGCACACACGAGCAAAGCCACTTACGCCCCCACACACAGCTACATTAATGCAACATTAGTGTTGTGGTTTACTGGGAAAATGCGAATGTTACACTGTTTAATCGTAATCCCGTCGTCCCATGCATCCTAATATTGACACCTGGTTTTACATCACAGCTATAAAACATGGTGGCATTCTGCAAACACAAGGTTACATCCAGCTGCAGCTTTGGCACATGACAGCGGCCATAAGTTACGGCTGTATCAGTAACAGTGCGAAGGCCTCATTCAAGGTCTGCTAATGCAGCAGCTTAAGCCGGCGCAAGCTCATCTGAAAGGAGATGTATGGCCATAATTCAAATTCAAATGTAGAAACATGGCAGCATTAAATTAAGGCCAGTAAAGCACAGTGTATATGGCATCAGGATGTAGTCGGTTTGAAAGGCAGACAGTGGAATGAATAATTTTGCAGCCTGTCATACCGAAAATGGATCGTGTTATGGCGTTTGCCAGAACCCAAGCCAGAATATGTAAAGCGATACATCAAATGTTTGGACTGTATGCCAGAGCACTAGCTAGTGAATGTAAATCTATGAGTGTTATGTTTCTGCCAAGAAGCAAACATTATTTCATTTGATGTTGTAAGAGTGTGTCCGGATTCATTAAACAGTCTTGTGCAGCCTGGGCGTTAAAACCTACAGCCGCTTTGACAGATTTCAAATAATTATTTTTTCCCTCCCCGTGAGAGAGGTAATGTCTGTCAGGCAGAGGCAGAGGAGCTGGTAGCCACACACAAGTCCATGCTGCTTTTCAGTCTTTGGGGAAGGACACCTCAGGCGCACAGGAATATTTGGTTTATTCATAACAGGGATCCTCAGTCAAAGGCTATGACAAGTGCATGGGTGCAATCTTGACCCAGTATGACCTTTTACCAGAGTGTTGTCATAAGCTTTCTGAAACCATCTGCCATCATTATGATGATGATGCAGATGGTTTGGAAGGTTTATCTGTATGTGGATCCTTAACACATGTAATGTAATAGGTGCCTCCTAAATGTTAGTTTCACACACTTTGAAGTGTATTTATTCCACCTTCATACACTCAAATAAATCCTTATTCCTGCCAACACACTTATGCTTTGATATTTTATGTTACCATGGTTACCAAGGCATTGTATCCATCCCCTTTTGGGCATAGAGTTTCTGATGACAACAAACATTTGATAATGAATATTTGAATCACATCCTCAAAAGGTTTCACCAGCCTTTGTTGAAATATATTTTTCATGTTTTATGGTAATTATACTTTAACAGTTAGCAATGATGCCCCTTGGGTGATTTCCCGCAGTACTGCTGCACTAAGTATCCTTATGCATGGTAAAAAAAAATAAAAAAATAATGATTAGACGTCAGTGATTAAGCAAAACATATCTTAATAACTGTTAGATTAAAATTGATTCAAATGTTAAAAAGATGTATTTGTCCAATTGTTGTCATTATAGTACTATTGGTAGTGTTATTCTATTGTCATCGAATATTGGAAATTGAGCATAATATCAAAGTGGCTCATAACTGACGTAATGGTCTACTCTCTGGCACACATTGTACAGTATACATATATGAATAGTATATACAATATATACTGTAAGCTGACAGTGCTGATGGGAAAAGAGATGCACTGTAATGCTATGCCTGTAATATTGATACAATCCAATGCGTGCATTACCTAATGGACATATACACTATGGATCAATTAGAATTATGAAGGAGAAATAGTGATTTGATGTACAAGCTGCTCATTGACAAAACATCACAACCCATTGCAAAGGCTCTCAGATGTCAGGATTTAAGACTTTGGCAAGACCAGTGTTAAGCATTTACTATAATACCTACAGTATATCAGGGATTCATTTAGATTATAAATGTTGCAGTAAATCTATTCCAATGTTCCCAATTGACACTCAGATTTACCGTGTTGAGCTGTGTTAGGACTTTTCACATTACATTCTGCTGCTTCTTTAAAAGAATTAGAAACATTACACAAGAACACTTGAACTCAGTAAATCAGTTTCTCATGCTCCTCCACAACAGGCTTATGTTTCCTCCAACCAACTGTAAGAAAGTGCACCAGAGCTCTTAAAGGTGTTTGCATGGTCCAATTAACAACAGATGCTAGCCTTTAGCTAACTTACCGAACCTCGTAACGCACAGGCCCTCCGAGGAGTAAGCATGGTCCAGTTAGCACCAGATGCTAGACCCTTATCTCATCGTCTTCAGCCAGAAAATATGCATGAATTAGTTCCACTTGCTTGCCCTGGCCACCTCTGCATTTGCACCAATACAAACGCAATATTAGATTTCCATGTGAGATTTGAAAACGATAGGAGAAAAAAAAAAAAAAAAAACATAGGTAAAGAGATGTGTAAATATTCAGGTTGTGTGGCCATCAATCAGCCATAGTAAAAGCAGATGTGACCGGAGGTCTGCTCTCCCCCTGCCCCTGCGTGGCACTGTGCCAAGCGATTGGCAATGTGATTGCGGGGCAGTGCATGCGCAGGTATTTAGCTGTGCCCGTAACCACACCTGAGCCCTCTTTCTTCCGCCCTGAGCTCAGCGTGTTGGATGTGGCGTGGTGTGGCATGGCGTTGCGTGGCTGAAGCGCTGCCTTTGATCTGGCCGAACCGACGCGGTGCGCCCGGCAATCCGGCTCAGTGTGTCTTGGCTGTGGGGCTTTGGTGAGCGGATCCTTCGCCAGACGCTCTCTTGTGCGCAGCTCCATGTCTGTGTGTAACGAGCTGCGGTGACTTGCAGTGTGCGTTATCCAGTTTTGTCTCTCTCTCTGAGAACGCTGCCCTGTTCTGGCTCTTGCGGCACTTTGAGTATACTGCTCCCTTATGACTCTCACTCCCGAAGCTGTGTCGGCCACCTGAAGCTCCCTCCGAGTTCCCAGCGTGTTATCGTGCACAAGCGCACTTTATGGCCACAGCCCCTTTATCCTTTCATGGTCATTTGTGTTCATTTCCACTGTTCAGGTTCAATTGAATTTTGTTTTTTTTGTGTTATTTCATTGTACTTGAGTTGGCATTTGTATAAATTTGTATCTTGAAGATTGTTTGTGCCAAAGGCACCTTATGGCTGGGTTTTCTTCACGAGCTCCTTGTTTGTTAGTGTGCGGTGTCACGGGTGATTAGTTTGCAGGCCCTTTCCCCTTTTGAGTCCCTGCCACCTTGGTAAGTCCCAGCCTGTCCTATTTCCCCTCTATTTGCCTAAGTGCCAATTTGAGACAAGTCATTGAACAATTGGTCAAACATTTTAGACTTCGTTTGTTTGGCACAAGAAAATTATTTGTATAGTACAGTTTTGTCGAAACCTTGAAACCGTTTCTTGCCCAGTTGTTCACATGAACCTGTGCCGTCCCATGATATAAATACTACGAGTATTATTAATATCATCAACTATTTTTCCTGGGGCCAAAATTCCCCCAGGTGGCATTGTTGGCAACACTTTCTAACACCCCCTCCCACTCACGTCACGACAATGATAATATCTATTATTATCATCATTATTATTATTGTTATTATTATTATCATTATCATTATTATTATTATTATTATTATTATTAGTCATAGTAGTAGTAGTAGGCCAGGTGTGCTACAAGGATTTAAAGCGCAAAAATTAACTTGGTTTTGTAATACATCATATCATATATCAAAACGTGTGGAATTTTGGTGGCAGGTGCAATATTTGGTTTTCAGAACCATGCTCCTTACCATTGCGTGATAAAGCGTCAAAAAATTACTTGGCAGTGCAAGGGGCGACATGCCCCTTTGGAAAAAAATACGTGCAGTCCATGTTGCAATTTCCGGTGAGAAATTGTCTAGTTATTATTATTATTATTGTTATAATTGATGGTTTATTATTATTAACGGTGATTTGTAAAATAAGCCCTTTACGTGTACACCTGGAGCAGGACCTCTCTGTGGAGGGCAACATGTTGCAGCTTCCTTGGATGGGAAGTGTCAACATGCAACATCACCACAAGATGTTCCCAGATCCTGCACAGTTAACTTTTAAAGTTTCTGTGGATTTCAACGTAACTTGCCTTATTATTCATGCTAAACAATGTTATAATTCAAACTGTCGTCACCACAGCACCCGCTGGAATAAAAACACTGACCTCACAGCAAATGTCACACACACCAATGGCCACCAATGACTCTCAACAAGTCACGAAAGAAATCAGAGAGATGAGGTGATGAAGAGGAAACCAAGGAGCGAATATCAGCTGAAAGCAAAGAGACGCCACAGAATGCATAGACAGATGTCAACCTGACACAGCTCTAATTTGCATGCCATTTTAAATTCACTGTCAAAAAAATGGAGGGACGTCTTTGTTGCTGACCACCTGGAGGCAACACTATCTGATTTTATGGATCGCAATATCAAGCTTGGAGGAACAACTATGAGCACTTGTACCTTCGGGTGAAATTATCTGGTCCCTGTTTTGGTTACTGCTCTGGTTTGATTGCCTCAACACTCGCTAGCTCTTACCAGTAATTGATGTCGCTGATTACATGCTGCCTAGCAGAATGGTAGGCAGCCTAACGGGATGCCTCCACTCCAAAAAGTGCCTCTGTGTGATTGGGCTAGAATATATGACTATGTGTGGTGCTAGTGTTAATGTATATGTCATTTGCCACACGTGTAACTCTTAAAGGTGCATTGTGTAAGATTTGGGGACATCCAGAGGGGAAGTTGCATGTTGAATCCATCACATCACCCTTAACCGTCAGAGCATGCAGAGTAGACTTCAATTGTCATTAGAACTCAATAGATGTTTAGTACGTCCACTACTAAAAACATGGCAGCCACAGTAGAGGACTCACTCCTCATGTAAATATGCATTAATGAGCTCATTTAAATTTAAATTTAGAAGATTATTTAGAAAATAATTACATACTGACATGTTCATGCATTTGTAATCACGTAAGTGTTTTTTTTTTTTTTTCATTACCCTAAAATGAGCTCATTATTCAGAAGGGTGAGGGTGAGGGGATGGATACAACATGCAACTTCACCTCTGGATGTTGCCAAATCTTATACACTGCACCTTTAACTGACATGCGTCATTCACCATTAGTCTCATTTTTGTTGAAGGTAACTTGATGTACTTGTTTGTTTTGCTAATTTGAAAACAAAGACCAGTGCCAATACCACAGAGACAGATGCGTTGTTGTCCTCTTGCATCATAATGGTCAAGTTATGGCCCCAAGTTTTTTGAATCAAAACGTATAAAATGGTACTATGCAACAAAAACAGCTTCATTTAAGTTTGTCATGTTTCCCCCTTTACACGGGTTTCCTTTCAAACATTTGCTGGTGTCAGAATCAGTTCATGTGTGATACAGCTATACCTTCAACTGCCAAGCTCCTGACAGTGTATTTTCCTGGTGACTCAGGTCTGAGGTACAGTAGCTTCTGGCTACTAAGTGTAGACTGACTGGCAGACCCATGGAGAGACTGTTTTGCACCAGTTTTAGACGTGAGCGGTGATGTTTATGTTGCTTGTTTACTGATAAAGTATTTTGGTGCAAAGCTCAGGCACATAAAGTCTGTGCTGTGGTTTGGTCCAGGCGGTATAGCTCCCATGTATGATGCATGAAGCCTGTTATTGACACCCCAACAGATCATAGAGATTGGTTTTGATCAACTGGGTTCTTAAAACTAAGGACACAATAAAGCATGCGACATAGAGGACGTTAAATGGAGGTGCATTAGTCCACTGCTTGACTGGCCACCGATGGTCCCCATGTTGCACACCTATCAACTCACAGAGAAAATTGACGGTCTGTCAGGGTACACACCAACCAACTTTGGATGATGTCATTGGGAGACAGTGACCAGCATGAATAATGGAACTGCCTCTGCAAAACACATCTCAGAGGAATCCCACTGTCACTTGGGACATTTACAGAATCCCAGCACCACTTCTCAAGTTCATAAATGATAACATAGGAGACATGTTCTACTAAATTTCAGGGTCATCCCAGTTTCTCCTCACACCTGCCGTTCTCAGGAACCTTTGCAGCTCGGGCACACCAGACTCTACAGAGAAGAGCGACAGTGGAAATACTGTCAATCATTCGACAAAACACATCAACTGCTTGTACTGGCTAACTGACCCAGTCTTTTTGTCAACTACTCTCATCACATATACTAGGAGATGCCATCTCCATTGAGAAATCAGACATTAGATGATCAGCTTCAAGACGAACAAGAGTGACATTTCAAATGCATTTCAGCTCGGTTAGGGTTAACTAGGGGACTGATTTCTTTAATATCTTAACTAGAAGCACACACCACACATACAATTCACAACAGTTTGATAACAACCATTTCTGGTATCACAACGGAAATCTCCCTACAGATCCCACGCCTGGATCCTTTGGACGCATGAGCAAACACAAGTGCCTTCTAATCCGTTGCCCACAAGGTGCATTTCCGCTGTATAGAGCGCAAATATGGAAGTGGGGATAAATGATTGCTGCCATGTGATTCACTTTGCGAGATTACAGTATTTCATGCCTGGAGAAAGCCTTGCCTTCAGCTCTCAAATTATGCCAATTAGGCTAATATTGTTGACTGGGGAGTCTGCAGCGCTGAATGGTTCAAAGAGATTCCCATCACTGAAGACAAAACAGTGACGAGGAGGAAGATGGAGGATGGAAAACAAAAAAAAGATTGTTACTGGACAACACTTACATCCTTGAAATGAGTCATGGTGGTAATAGGTCTCTTATTCATTGCGTCCTAACACACATATTTCTCATAAGGTGATGAGCCATGCTGACCAGCTTTTATTACAGTACATAAATTGCATAAACCTTGGCTTTATATTCAACGTTATCCGTGGTTTGAGGTATCGTAAACATTTAAACTTTCTCACAGATGCTAAGATGCTAATAGGTGTGGACCTGGATGGTCAGCTGTTGATTGGAGCATTTCCTTGCCATCTGCCCAGGGTTTATAGTATTAGCCGGTTTGCAATTTACATATAAATCTGTTCAACATACAGGTCATGTCTATACGCATGTCATTGTAAAGTAATTGTGTTCGTACATGTAATGACAAAAAATAATCAAAATGAAATATAGAAAACATGTTAAAGGTACAGTGCGTAGGATTTGGTGACATGACTATAGGTGAAGTAGAAAATTGTATTCATCACCTCACCCTCACCCGGGAGCATGCCGGAGAACCTATGGTAGACTTCAGTTGTCATTAAATCTCAAATGATGTTTGGCCAAAATCAACACATTGCACAAGGACATATACAACATACTAATGAAACTACTTAGCTGGCACTTGAATCATTTATAGCATATCCCCGAATGGCATTTGTACTTGTTGGTATCTTGCTTATGGGAATTTAGAAACCTTGGATTTTAAGGGGAAAAGCATCTTATTGATTCTTCTAATTGATTCTCTGAGGGTGAGTGGTGTCATCATATTATTTCAAGTGTTTAGAACTACCTTCAATAGCCTGATTAAGGAATGGCTAATGACTATACATGCCAGACTGCACCTTAACAACTATTATGACAGACCCCTGAGGATCGATCAAAATGAGACCGGTGACCCCTGAGTTACCTGAGCGTCATCTGCAAAAGCAAATGCTATCATGCTCACATGCTAGAGCATATAATTAGCATGTTAGCATTCTCTCTCTGTGAGCATGTTGAAGAGTAGATGATAGTCATTTAGCTCAAAGTTAAAACTACAGCTCAATAAACTGATTATCATAATGAATGTATAGGATCTACAGCTCAGGGACTGGATTACCTCAAGTCCAGGTGTAGATCTTAAAACGCAAAACACATTCACTCAAATGATTTGGCTATCTGCTGATTAATTTTTCAACATTAATATTTTATTATGTTTTATTTCAATAAAGCTCAGAAGATGTTAGTATGGCCGCCCTGGGCTATATTGTGAGAACATGGTGACACCCATCGAGAGGACCCGCTCTTGATGTAAATATATGTTAAAGGGCTAATTTTGAGGTAAAAGAACTTCATACATTCATGCGATTATACATTTGTAAAAATGTTAGTATATAACTCTTATCTACAAATAGACGTGACAAAACTGTACCAAAATCTTACACACTTTAAGAACTTTAAGGACAAGGCTGTGATGAGAGTATTCAACTGTAACCTGCAACTTTACCATGAGATGCCACTGATTCAGTCTACCATCAAACATTCAGATTACTAGAGATGTTTTTTTTTAAACATTGATACAGTAATAGTCATTTCTGCCAATAGAAATGGAATTTCTATAATAATAATTACAACCTCATCTTTCATAGTGGACCTTTAAAACCTAACAAATATCACCGCTGTTTATCTGAATGGAAATTTGAAATGAGAAAGAAGGCATATTATGAAAGATGCCCAGCCAAAGTACCATGCCCTGTGTCAGCTGATAGACCATCACTGAGCATAAATGTCTAGTATTTGCACCCCCGTTGAAACTATTTCCTGAACCAGCTTGTTTTGCCTATTTGACACAAACAATAGCATCTGCCATTTCACCACAAAATGAGGCCAGGTCTCTTTATTATGAGAAGGATCTTGTAGTTTTTGCTCGGTAAACAGACTCGTCTGGGTTTTCTGCATCAGTCACCAGTTTGACTCCTTCCTCACACCCAAGTATATGCAATTTTAATAAACACGAATCTCCCTGCTGTCGGGTTTGTACAATCAAAATCTGCCAGCCACTCGCCAACGCCAGCTTCTCACATCTTTAGTCTGTTCAGTCAGACACCGCAGCTGAGGCGCGACTCCGACAAACAACTGTGCGACCTCCAGGCCACCAGCAGACTGGCACTAATCATCAGAGTGAGTGGCTGTTGATGGAATTAGAACAGCTCCCCTCAAACTGTTGAGAAGAGACAGAAAGACATAAACGGCGATGTGCTGATGGAGGGGGTGGGGGGTGGACATAAAGGTTCATTAGTAGAAAAACTCCAGAAGAAGAGGAGCCCCCCTCTGTTGGACTGTGCAAAGTGAATTAGAAGTATAGTCAGTGAGCCAGGCAATCATCAATTAAATCCTCCCCGTTCCCCGGCAGCCAAGAAAACTAAGCAGCCACAATGCTGGGCTAAATCTGCTGTCGGGATAGTGTTTGCCTTCATGCACAGTAGTAATTATTGTGAGAACAGATTAGACACACTGGACATTTATGAGCATTTGAGTAGAATGAGTATATGTCATTGGATTCTAGAAAACAGAGCTTGTAAATGACTACTAACTTGAGTAATGCAGTTGTGAATGGAATGTTGTTAAATTGGTCTTTTGGATGATTCCACCCACTGTTCGCCCACATGAGTCAAGTATTCCTGTACACTAAATTTCAACAGCAGTTCACCTTGTGAGACTTCAAAAGCACAAATAGAACATATGGTAGCCTCAAGTTACCATTATGATTCCATTCTGGGCTACTGTAAAAACGTGTTGGTGCAAGATGGCAGCCGCTGTGGAGAAGACAAGCTCCTGATGTATGAATGTAGTAAAAAACGACTTCTAGGGTAATTAACATTATCTATGCATTCATAAAACAACAGTATCTATTTTGCATCTTACATACTGGACCTTTACGATAACTAAAGTCAGCTGTTTGTTCTTCACCATTCACAGTGGACATGATTCAGAAAAATGAAATGGCCAAAAATGTGTTAATTCAGTACTAATGGCATTCCTAATGTTTCTGCAATGAGGCAGCACAAAAAGAAACAAACTGTAGGAATGGCGTTTGAAACTTAATGTGTTTGCAGATAATAAATCAAGCAAGGAATTCAATACTTGGCAAAGTAAGTTTAATATATTATTTTAGAATTAAGAGAAACTGACACTGCGTGTGTTGTGTGTACTGCTTTCAAGCCATCATGCCCACTGCGAGATTAGAAGACCACCACAACAGATGACATACAATATGATTCTACAAGGTTATTCTCCATTGATTTTTTTTGTCGAGAGCTTTAATATACAGCTCAGATGGGGGAATGAAAATGTGGGGGTGTTTTTCTTTTTTTTCATTAATTTATAAGACAAGCAAGTGTTATGAGGCATATCACTGTCAGCTGCAGTTTTGTCTGGCATATCTGCATAATTTACATATTTTAAGCTTTTGCTGCCATCTGAAACAGCCCAAGTGTTTTTTGTTTTTTTTGTTTCCTTGCATCACGTGAAATGAATAATGCCCCCCTTAAAAATTTCAGTCAGACTGCAGCTCATAAAATGCACGACGGACCACCAAAATTGAACTTGTGAGGCACAAGCACACCCGAGGGAGCGGCGCCCCTCTAGTTAGCTGCATTTTCTGAACCAGTGGCTGCGATGCACTGCTACAGCCCATTAGAAAATTTGAGGATGTGCGCTGACTCCTAAGGAAACAAACCATTTGAGCAGGGCTCGCTTGTCAGAGCCCCCCCCCCCACACACACACACACACCCGCAGCACTCGTTCCTATCTACCCGCTCCTCTCTCTCGACAACTCCCCCCCCCCCCTCCCCTCCCCCAAAGGAGTCATGCAATTATGCATCCCTGTGGCCATAATATTCTGAAATGCACAAAAACGACTGGAGGCTGTGTTGGTCATACTGTCACTGAGCAAACAACTTATTGACACTGTCCGCGTAAGAGGGGGAAACTTGGGGGGAAATAGATTTATGCATGTTATCTAAACTTGCAAATCAGGCGAACATTGAAATACTGTAGCAACATGGGTAGTCAGCATTCATGCCGAATGGCAATAGGGCTACAGAAGGAGGATACAAATTGATGCAAAAAAACTGTAAAACATTCACAGTCAGTGTGTTGCCACATCATTTTGAAGGTCTTAGGTTTTTGTCCAAATAACACTTTTTGAAGAAAGTCTTGTGCATATTCACCATAAAGTGCTAGCCACAGTCTGATACAATTGAAAATGTCTCATAGATGCCCCTATTCCAAGGTGAAGTTACACAATATACTGTATAGCCATCTGTCTCACTCATATGTGACAATAATTCTTCAGAAGCAACCCTTGCACATGGTTTTGCATTATGCCCCAGCTTTCATCCTTCTGAACAACATTTTATATCCTACTGCCTCATCACAGCAAAAAAAAGCCGCTACTTTTGTCATGGAAACAAACAGTCCCTACTGTTAATATGTGGCTACGACACTTAACAAATACACTACATCTATGAAGGATAAGATAATTCTTACAGAACAGATCCCCGCAATATAACTAGATTTGACAGCCTCTCATTTCATACCTCGCACGCAAAAATCCCTAAGTCATAACGCACCTTAAGACACTACTTGATTTTACAAATTTGATATTTGAGTAAGTAAAGGTTATGGGATACAGGAACAGGGAAGGTGGAAGCTTTATTAAGCAGAGAAAATTATAAGGGAAGACAGATTACGCAAACCGAACTTCTGTACTATCTCAGCTATATCTATAACAAATTGTTATCCTGACTCTTAATGATGACTGCTATTTCATATTTTTGCACAGGTTTTTTTCTTTTTTTTTATGTTGCTTTTCCCAGATGTACAATGCACAAATGTATTGCCATTATAAGATATGCACATATAATTGATTGTATGCAAGCACTAACACTAAATTCTCTATGTGCATATATACCCTCAATACAACACATTGAAAAAAAAAACACTGTGTGGCAAAAATGGAAGCTACAATAATTACCTTGATAGTTTTGTTTGAGATTATTATCAATTGATCATATTATATTGCTTAATACTATTGACTGAGCCTTGTATATCAACAACATACCTTTTCAGATTTAATAATAATCAAAGCCAGCCATAGTTTCAACTACATGCTTGGAATAGAAAGGTGAGGTGAGAGGTATTCAGTCAGTAAACCCAACATATTCTACCTTGAAAAGAGATTTGCAAAGCTGTTTTGAATTTAAAAGGGGAAATAGGAATATTAGACCCCTGTGGTTAGATTTCATTCATATAACCGCTAACACAGAATTACGAGGTACCCTATTGTGCAAACATCACTTCCTCAAGGCAGGAATATATGGCATTGGTGTTTATTTTCCTGATACATAAGTAGCCTTCTTCCCTTCCAACAATGGAGAGGGACAGAAAAATGATTTCTTGCAATTATTGCAGCTCCTACGCCGACAATGACTTTCGACAATTAACTCTGAAAATGAATTCAGGGCGGCAGTCGGAGCTGAAGATATACAAATGAGCTTTGTTATATTTTAAGGAGAAGCAGAGAAATCTCCACAAAATTACTCTGACACAGTCATTGTGTTCATAAAAACTTGGCCCCAGTTCACTCAATGGACTCAGCCGAGCAGCTATAATGTTGATACCACAACAACATTTTTGCGTGTCTGGCTTCCTTACGAGAGAGGGAATTATTCTCTATTTTCAAACGTGACTGTGCCACCGCCGCCTTTGAGATGTGAGATGTAAATGTCACGTATAGTGCGCAGTAAATTCTGATTAGAGGGATTTGAGGGGAAGCTTTGAGAGTAGCTTCAGCAGCAGATAACAATCAACTGAATATCGAACACAGCTATGTCTTATTTTAACGCCAATGCGGCAACACGACATACAGCCATCCCTGTCCTCGGCAGCCTCAGCTTTATAGGCATCTCCAGGACAATTTATCACGAGTGATTTGAGAAATACAAGTGTCTAATGTGGAAAAGGCAATAAGACAAAGACAGGATGTGGTGTACAAGACGAAAAAGTTCTCAGATACTGTCTCGTCTGATTGGGTTCGAGGCTGTTATCTCAGTGTTTGTCTCGATCTAGTCCATTATTTCCCAAAGTAAAGCAGCACAAGGTTCCAAGAGAGGGCTGTACAAACCATAATTATATAGGAGGAGTCGTTCCAGTTCCTGTGAAAACAGACTGCACATTAGAGTGCACAAGAGTCAAGATATGGGGTCTCATCTTTCGATAATAATTAGTTGGCAAATTTGAAATTACATTACAATAAACTCTTGGCCTGGAATTCCCTCCCTGCCTGTTGGTGTTCTTGCATCTGTGCGAGAACCAGAGAGCTAGGGGAGACAGTGTGGGTGTTTGTGTGTGCAGGCTTGTAGTATATCTGTGTGTGCGTCCGAGCATGCTTGCATCTTGTTCATGGCAAGAAATCAGCTCAGTTTAGCACATAATGGAAATATGAATAGCCCAGAGCGCCTCTGCTCCCACACAGAGAGAGAGCTGGCTGGGACTCGGCTGCATCCTTCCAAATCCAAACACTGAGAGGGAGTCTGCTGGGTTCAAATCCTGCCCCCTTGTTTTCTCTCTCTCTTTCTCTCGCTCCCCGGAGCAGTTCACAGCTCTGCCCATACATTACTCAAGCAGGTCATCCAAACAGGTCTCACCAGCAGTCTGAAAACATATTCGCACACATATGCCGTGCACATGGATAAGTACAGACCCACACACACACATGCGTGTTGGCTCAGTGAATAGGTGACACCACTCATATTATGACACATGACATCACACATGTGGATCTCTTAGCGAAGTAGACCAAGAATGTGATGACTAATTAAACATGAGTTCTGCCTCTTTCAAATGTGACATTAACACAATTTCAGACAATTTCCATACCCTCCTCAAAGGTTACCAAACCTCATTACAGAAAAGAATGGTAATTTCCCAGACTCACGTGCAACTTCTAGCGAGGCGTTTCGGCTCACAGCTTCCCCCAGATAGTTTCGGGCCACGCACACGTAGCTGCCGTCGTCGGGTTTGCTCCTGCGTCCGTGGACGATGCGTAGGAAGAAGAGGGAGCCGCTGGGCAGCAGCATGCGATGGGAGCGGGGGTTGTCGCGGTCCGTCTCTACGCGCTCGCCATCCTTGTACCATTCCACCGTGGGGGTCGGGCGGCCCTCGGCCTTGCAGTTGAGAGTGGCGGGTTCCCCTTTGGACACGATGAGGTCAGAGGGGTGCTCCACGATGCGAGGAGGGGAGTCTTCCTGGCGGAGACGAGACCCTGGAGGGGTGAGAATGAAAGGGTAAAATAAAAACTACTGTTACAGAAGGAGTCATGGTATTTGCTCACACACAGATAACGCACAGCGGAGGATGACAGCAAATCCATGCAAGTGTCACCAAAACTTGCACAGTGCAAATTCTCGACAAGCTTTCGCCGGGTGAAGAGCGTAAGGAAGTCATGTTAAAGGTACAGTGTGTACGATTTTGGTCATTTTTTGTCACTTCTATTTGTAGAAAAAAAATGCAACAAAACAATAACACAAAAAAAAAAGAATTAATGTATTTTTTTTTTCCATTACCATGAAATGAGCCCAAGAATGTATATTTACATGTGGAGTGGGTTCCTCTATGGGGCCAGCATGTTTTTACTGTAGCCCACAGTGGAAGTGCTAAACATCGTTTGAGTTTTACTCACAACTGAGGGCTACCATAGGTTCTCCCTCATGCTCAGAAGGGTGAGAGTGAGGTAATGGATACAGCATGCAACTTCACCACTAGATGTCAACAACTCTTACATATTGTAACTTTAAGTGAGTAGGTAGGTTGGTAGACAGAAACAAATAGTGTAGGTGGGTTGGGCAGGCCAGTGATTAGGTAGGTTGGCAGGATAGGTTGTTTTAGTTCAACTGGTAGGTAGGCAGGTAATATTGGTATGATAGTATGTGTAGGCCGATAAGCAGATGGGGTAAGTAGGTCAATTGATTAAAATAACCAAGAGAAGTATGAAGCCATATCCCTGTAAATTAGATACTTGAGCACTGTAATTATGCTCATATTTGCCTCTGTGCTTATACAGAAAACGCACATCTACGTGGAAATGTATAGGTGTATGGTTGATATATATGAAATTATTCATAATATCCAAATGGATTTTGTTCCAGTTCCTGGAAAGGATGTTGATCAGTGTCGGCCTCTCACTGACAGCCATGATTCCACACTAAAGCTCCTATATTTGCTTTCACAAAAAGGAGCCGAGAAGTCATTACGTCTCATTGTTTTTTTTTTCCTTAACACCTTTCATCAAACACTGACATCATCACACATTTTGTGTCATTGGGTGTCTCATACCAACTGCAACAGTTCCTCCTGTACCACTACCAATGTGACAAATGAATACTTTCTTCTAAACACTGCATTACTGCATTAAAGGAGCAGTGTGTACGATTTGGAGGTGAAGTTGCATGTTGTATCGATCACCTCACCCTCACCTCTCTGAACATGCAGTAGAAACTATGGTAGACTTCAGTAGTCATTAAAACTCAAAAGATGCTTAGTACGTCAACTCTGGGCTACTGTAAAAACATGGTGGCCCAGGGGCCACTGTAGAAAGGACCCAGTCCTCATGTAAATACACATTAATGGGCTCATTTAAGGGTAATGGAAAGATAATAAAACCTTTAGGTGATTATAAATTCATGAGTATGAGTATGTGTGACAAAAATGACCAACATCTTAAACACTGTACCTTTCACGTGCATAATATATGGTTTTCATTTGATAGTCGGTTCTCAGCAAATGTCGGCATCTAATCCTGCCCACCCTGATGAGAGTAATATCATAATCTGTGTTACCGCAGCCCAGTTAACAGCCCCCGCTCAGCCAATCCTCTCCATTCATTTGGCCGTATGAGCACCTTAGCTCAATCCAGCGCCGCCGCTTTCATTAATTCCACCTCTAAATGTCACAGAGGAGTGACCCAAATGGAGCGCTGCACAGTTTGTTTACAGACCTGACAGCGTCACAACTCTCATCCGCTTCATGGTGTGTGAGCACATTATAATATCTATGTTAAAAGGTCTTCCTCTCTCTGTTGTGCACGTATGCAAACAAACGCTGAGTGTGATGTTTGAGTCACCGGTACAGAGTTGTTTTTTTTTTTTTCTATACAGTCCTGCAAGCAATGAATAAAATATGAACAAAACATTATAATGTATGGCCTTCTGTATTTTGCTATCTGATGGTGACAGATTGCAAAGGCAGCCATTATGATTGGCTAAAAGCTGCAAATGTGAATAGAACTGATGTGACGGTCTATAATGTTGAAAGGTTTGTTGACAAAAATAATTCCATTAGCTGGTGTCAACAGACCATAATACATACATTTTTTTAACATGGTTTTAAAACCCTACGCATATGTTTCGACTGTGATTAGATTAACATTAAAATACCTGTGCATCCAAACAACACACAAAGGGAGTTTTCACAAACACTGTCTTCCTCTAATTGGTTGCCCACTTACTTAGTTCCCACTGTGCCAGTGTAGAGCTCCATGCTGTCAGACAAGAGAATTTAAATGAGGCGGTTGGAAGTTGTGGATTTCACGTTGGCTCAGTGTTTTTTTCATACTGCCATATCAAGGTCCTGCAGGGTCCCGTCAGTCAGTCAGCCTTGTTGCCAGGAAACATTCAAATCCATCCAGTAGGTTTGCTACAACACCTCATGACCCTGAATACCAATAAGATAGATGGTAGATGAGGGATTTGCAGGGTCTAAATGTTGACAATTGAATTCCAAGTTAATTCAGTGAGTACATGGGTTATAAATTCAATGATGATTTGGGGGGAGCCTTTAAATGAAGATTCTTGGCACAATGAGGACACTTTTTTGTGACCACAATGTGACTGATGTGTTTTTCTGGCCTGTCCTCAGGGCTGTCAAGCACCATACCCTTTTTGTTATTGGGAAGCTGTCCGTGGTGCTGAAGCTGAAACTCAAGGTCAGGATCTTGTTAGGATTTGAGAAGCGAGAGGGAAAAACTCACTCTTTCTGAACAGTTCAGAGAAACTGAGAAATTGAAGATCATAACCACAAGGTTAGGTGATAAAAGTGCACATGTTTCTGTTTTTTTCTATCATGTAAAGTGATGTTTCTGAGGACCAGTGAAGCTGTTTTTGGCATGCACTATGAAGAATGTCCATATATTTACATATGTCTGAAATGACACACTCGAATGAACACTCGATTGATTAATCTAATATCAAAATGTTTGGCAACTACATTTGCAAGAGAGAAACAATATTTCTGCAATATCTTTATAGAAAAGACAATGACGCTATTAAAAGGGTGATATTTACAAAGACATGTTGAAAAGACAAAAATGTAGCTTTTGTCTTTTTATCTGAAAAAGCATTAACAGTTCAAAATAGTAGTTGATTTGCAACCATTGACTGGAAACTGTCTTTCACATATGGGAAATGAGATCATCACAATACTCAGGTGATGGGTGGTGCAAATATGTAGGAGGCAGGGCATAAGGTATGATCTCCACAGAGGAGATCATGTGATTTTGTTTACATCCCATTGTTTACATCTGTCCTATGGACCAAAAGCTCTCAAAGCTCTTCATGTATTCAAGAAGATGTTAGGATTCTAATCATTTATGCTCACATGCTGTCATCAATTGAACAACTACATAAGCTCTAAATACTATTGTATTGTCTGCTGATTGGATACTTTCCATATCATTTATTTGGTGTTGTTGTATACTGCTGATTGGATATTTTCCATATAATTTATTTGGGAGCTACCATCTTAGACAGTTGTGTTACTAGAGAGACAGACAAGATGGGGATTTTCAGTCATTGTGCCAGTAGACATGCACAATGTGATCAGCCTCTCCTGTATTGTATTATTGTTGCACTATAAAGACAAACGATTGCCGCTCTCCTATGTAATCGTTTTTGTCTCTACATTATGAGCTATTGCTGTGTGTCACATGTAAAAATACAGTGTCTGCAGAGTCCGAGAGAAACCGATGCAATAGCCTTGCAACAAAGTCAGCTAATGAAAGATAAGGTGATCAGGCCATCAGAAAACCCGGCAGCAGTAGTCCAACACATTTTCCTCCGGGAAAGTAAATAAACACCATTTCCGACAGTGAGTTACCAAAAAACATGGTGGTGTGGATAAACTAGAAGCACAACCTAATCCCAATGTCCTGAAACCACCCACTTCATGAGCCCATCAGACCTGCACTGCAAGTACCCCACTGACACAGATTTGTGTAGTTGTGGGCTTCAAGGGGGACAAAGCAGCACAGACCTGATAATAACAACACTCATTACAGGGAACCTTCGACCATATCCTTTCTTATGCACAGTGGCTGATTGGATTGTATGAGTAACCTCTAGACACAAGCAGTCAAGGGTGGACCTCCACACTATATGAGTAAGCATTTTCTCAATGGAACATTAGACACATATTTCAGCTGGGACCTCTTTAACATATCCGAGCATTACTGGCTCGACATAATACGACCCAAGATAGATATAAAGCACTACATGAGAGGAAATACAGGTTCAATCAGACTTTTTAAGCGATCAACACAAAATGAAGACTTGGAAAATAACCATTTTAGACCATATTTATTTGCAAAACACTGTGAAAAGTTGTGTTTTGCAAGGAGATCCTGAGTCCATTTTCTAATTTACCTGTCAAAGCAAAGCACCCAAGCAATTTAAAAGGCTGTCAAGGATTTGATTGTAATAGATGTGCTCAATTAGAGCAGCCCTTGTGAATAAAAGAACAACCAAGGCATACACGTCCTGCATGGCAGACCACCGTATTCAACATCCGGACTCTATTAACCAACTGCAGTGCATGCAGTGGGTTGGCTGTTTACCCATGGAACTCAAGGGGGTAAGAAAATCCACTATGAAATGCCTTAGTGGCAGTCAGGATGCGCGTCAGCCGCGGGTCCGACCGACGCGCTCCGGGTCAGGTCACAGCCCACTCCAGCTTCTCCCGTGCGTAATGTGGCACCACACACTTCCAGCCATAAAATTCACTCCAAGGTGCGAACTTACCGTGGGTTTTGGTGTAAAGAAGTCCGCAGAGAAACAAATATTGTAGGGGACCCATTCTGGCATATTGGCCCCGTGAGCTACCCACACACGAATTCCTCCTCCTCCAGCGCCAAAAATATAAAACTAAATAATCAAAGATTAGAGATGCCACTTTCTGGTGGTTCGAAGGGTGAAGTCCGAGAAAATCATCCACTGAGGGAAGGGATCCTCATCCACGTGTCTCTCTCCAGGAGCGCACCAGTGAAAGCAGCGCTGGCACGTTGGGTTTTTTTTTTTTCCTCCCGCAGTCACAAACATCACCGCCGCCCACAGACAGTCCGGTCCGTGGCGTCCGTCCGCCACATTCCCTCGCCCGTCCACTTTGTTTGTTTGCTTTCTTCACCGGCTTCTTCGACCGCGGGCGATCGCGTCCATCCTGAGGCGGGACAGAGGAGTGTGAGGGGGGGTGGGCTGGATGAGCGGAGACGCACGGACGGGTGCTGATGGGACTGAGTCTGTCAGAGGTGAGAGCGGCTGCACGTTGCGGCGCAGCGCAGCTGCTGGGCCCCTCCTCCCCTCTCTTCCCTTCCCTTCCCCTCCCCTCTCCCCTTCTCTCCTCCTCTCTCCTCCCCTACCGCTGCCCTGGGAAAAACTATCAGTGGCGAACATATAGCATTCACATTAAATGTGAATCAAGCTCATGGCACCTGGATGGTGACATTGATTCACCTAATGGACATGCAGCTGGATCACTGTAGAGGACTCAAGGTCGGCTCATCCGTGTGTTCCATTGTGTTGTGTCCAGGTTGTTTTTGACTTAAAAGGTGCTGTGTGTACGATTCAGTGACATCTAGAGGTGAAGTTGCATGTTATATCCATAACCTCACGCTTCTGATTATGCAGGGGAGCCTATGGAAGACTTCAGTTGTCATTCTAACGCAAATGATGTTTAGTACTCTGGGCTACTGTAAAACATACACATATATGTGTTTTACATTTGACCTTCATTTGGCAGTTGCTATTATCTACAGCCATGGTGGATGGAAAGGCTGGGAATTGAACCTATTACCTCATACATTCAGAGCACACAGAAATGCACCAAGCTACACCCCCTTGGTGCATTTCTGAAATGATCAATCCACTATATTCAAGTAAATGGCAGTTAACATGTCTCCAATGTTTCCATAAACAATGTTTCCTTCCTCCTGAACTTACAAATAAGAAATATCATATAAGCGACAAGCGACACATTCATGCAGACTCTCAATGTGCAGTAGCCTGCTGTCACTGTCACATACCAGACACACAGCTTTCTGCTGCAAATTAAGTTAAAGTGTCTAGTCTATGTATGACAGCAACCACCAGGGGGTTCTGTGCAGTGAGCACTCTTTAATCTCTGATGGCCTTACTGTCAATTTTTGCTTGTGCCTGGTGGTTTTAGTTTCCTACAGCAAGCACTTGGTATCTGCTGCCTTAGTTGAGGCACCATGCCGAACAAACCATGCTCGTAATTCTGGTGTCACATTGGCCCATCCACGACCGGGGTGGGGCTGAGATTCAGTGTAAAGTTAACCAGGGGGTGGTGCTATGCAGTGAGTAAATCTTCATCCCAGCATGCTAGCCACTTATGCTCGCACCCACTGTGAGGTTTGACAGTTGAGTCTAACAGTGAGCAAACTAAATCTCTAGTGGCTTTATCGCCATGCTTCCTCAATGGTTGGAGTCTCCGAGCACCATTGCCTCCCACTTTAGCTACCACCAAGTTCACTTGCTTAAGGACCGTGGCAAATGAACCCGATGCTTATCCTGTGAGGGCCCCGCCCAATAATGTCATTAAAACTCAAAAGACGTTTCGTACGTCCAATCTGGGCTACCGTAAAAACATGGTGGCCCCCATAGAGAGGACCTGGAATGGAAAAATCTAATGCATTTAGGTGATTATACATTCATGAAAATGTCAGTATGTAATATAGTGATATTTTTAGAAGTGACAAAATGACTGAAATTTTACACACTGCACCTTTAATGCATAGATGCAATAAAGGCTAACACTGATCAGTTGTAGACTCCTTGTTAACATGTCAAATACAGCTGCTGCCGTAGTGTTTTGAGATCCATGTGGAACAACGTGTGCAAATTAACCAAGGACTCTGTTGGTTTAGGTTCAGGGTCCAGTTATTGGAGGGTCTTATAAGAACCTGACATTTTGGCAGAGGTTGTTTTTGTTTCCAAATAGTGCAGTTGTGAGAATCCAGTGCCTCTGGAGTTGTGGTTGCCAGTTGTATCCGTTGATAAAAATATGAACAATGTAACGTGCATGAAGTCTTAAGCTCAGAGAAAAGGGGGGACGGCCACCAAACTGCCAACCTTGTGGTTAGTGGATGACCTAATAGATTCGTAGCTGCTCCACTCCTGACAAGCTTTTGCTTCAATATGCTATTTTCCATATAGTACAAATTGAAACTCAATCAGAGGCCGTTTGGTAAAATGATCCCTTTCCTGTCTTGATATTGCACTATAGCACTTTATTCCGGCCACACTGCCTGAGGCGCTTTTGCCGCCTTTTTCGTCGATACCGCTAAATATTGTCAATATCATCATAAATGTGGCACCTCACAGTGAGATTGATTAGGGTATGGGGGGGCGGTGGTTGAACCATTTTTGGCTCTATGTTCAAAGCAGCAGATCGAATAATAATTGTGGCGATGATTAAACCCAGTCCATATGAAAAGGGGTGTGAGTGAGATCACTAAAACTGAATAGAGCTCATCCATCGGAGAAGGGTCGATTTTTCATGTTGTTTTTACAGCAGCGACCAATTTACCAACTTTTTTCACTGATGCCTCTGTGGTACAAGCTTTTAACAGAAATGAAGTGCAGGAATGGTCAAGTGGCATTTCACGATAAAAAAAAAAATAAACGACCTCTTTTTTTCCATTTCAGAAAAGATACACAATGCTGCAATGCTAAAGTAACTTGCCACCATTTTATACTGACTCAACTGCAAGCCCTCACACTTCCCTTCTTTCACAAGGAAGTTGAGATGATGAATTGGCTTTTCAAGAAATTAATAACCTTTCAAAATCTATCAAGGTGAACTTAATGATGTGAGAAGAAATTTCCCTGAACATGGTTTCTGCTAATTGTAGTAAATGACGTGCTGCTATTCATTGTTAGAACAGTAAAAAAAAGTGTAAGTGTTAATTTCACCTCGTGTTTCTTCACACAACAGAGAATCTGCAGCTGCAAGGAACAGTGTAAATAGTAAAGTCAATACTGTGATGTAATTGAAGCGTATTGAGCTGAACATCATCCAGTAAATTAAGAGTCATAGTCATGAATGCTGACAATATATGGAACATTATAGGTGTGTAGTGAATCACAGATTTACCGTGATTGATTTGAATCTGCATTAACATTAGCAGTAAATACCTCTACTAATAACCAACATAACCCTTATGTTCATTCAAATTAATTTAAAATAGAGATGTGTCTTTGATATGGATTTTACTAAAATACAATAATAGAAGAAATATTGATAAATGCCCACTTCACTTTAGTAAAGGTTTAATGTGTCATACTTGCGGCCCGGGGGCCAAATGTGGCTCACAAGATCATGTTATATGGCCCGCGAGAGCTTAAAGGCATATGAGTCTAAAAATGAAAGCATACATGCATACATGCATACAAAACAACTCATCAATTACTCAATTAATTGATTGAGTTGATTTAATTACTCAATTAAAAACATAAATATTCCACTATGGACCTTTGAATCTGGGGTTTTAGTTCTCAAATGACTCACATCTGTTGAGATCAAGTAGGTTGACCACCAACAAGTTGGTCACCGGTTCAATCCCCAGCTCCCACTGTCTTAATGCAAAAGTGCCCTTGGGTAAGACACTGAACCCCAAAACTGCTCCTGACAAATGATGAGTGACAGACAAGAATATAAAGGCACCATATGACTGTATGTGAATGTGACTCATAGTGTAAACTGCTCTGGGTGTTTGATAAGACTACATGAATTGGCATATGAATGAACTGAGACAATGCAAACCCCTCAAGAATTGTCATGAAGTAAAATACTGCAGTAAATGAAATAATTCAAACTAAAAATGTATAAAAATTAACACAGACATTTACAAATAGAAATATACAGGAATACATGGATAAGACATTAATGAATGAACAATGCCTGGAATCTAGATAATATGCTTTAATAGAAACAGGGAAAAGTGCCTCAAGGCAGTGAGATTGAAAAATGGAAGAAAAAAAATAAGGAAACAAGAGAAAATGGCCCACAGGACAAGCGATTGGATCATGGAATTGGACGTGTAACATAAGGTCAAGAAAAGATAATGTACATTTATTGAGTGAGGAGATTTGACGTCAATCTTTGATGCTGAACGAGATAAGTGATGGAGACAGAGAGAGACTCCATCTCCCGCTCACACACAACTACAGACACGCACGTACACGTTTCCAGGCAACATGGAATTCTGCAGTTGTTCTCACACGAACCAAAATAAAAAGGGCTACTGCCTCTCATCAATCTACTGCTCGCTCTCGCTCTCTCGCTCTCTCTCTCTCTCTCTCTCTCTCTGTCTTTTCATCTATCTCTCCCTCTCTCTGTGTTGATCACACATAGGAGACAGTGTCAAGGTCACGAGTTTTGTCCGCACCATTACCTACTCATAACCATGTTTGTCCAAGCCAGCAGTGGTGGAGGTAACAGATGGCGCGTGTGACAGTGTGCTGAATACCACACTAGCTCAGCCTTGGTGAAGGTAGACAGAGTAGACATGTGTCCAGACGACGAAGAACAGACCCGCACACTGGTGACAAACCCCTGTCCAACAGATTAGGGGGCTCTCACTCCACTGAAACACTGACCTGAAAGTTAAACCAGTGATCTGAGAGTATTGGTTCAAATTCAGCTGTTTTAAAAAGACATACACCACACAGCACTATCGCCATGATGTCATTAGCATCATTTTACTTGAACTGAGTATGTACATTATATACATATTACATTTACCTTTTCTTACAAATAACTGCTCACTTTGACAGTAATTGTTAAAATCACATTATGGATCAGAGTATCTCGAAGGGATCAACTGATGTTGCTTTTTATTAATAAGATCAGTGATTAGAAGGTAATGGGGCTGATATGTGACATTTGGAACTAATATGCTTTTACAGTAAAACTGACAATCGTTACATCAAAATGTCAGGTCATGTCACTGCTTATTGGTTGCCGGGTATTTCTACCAGTCCACATTGGGCCATTCAAGATATCGGTGTCAGGGTCAGTGACACTGCAGCAGGCTCCAAACAGGATTCGAACGAGTGACTTCTCCAAAGGCGACTGCTCTAGCCACTGAGCCACTGCCGCCCTCTGTCCAAATGTATACAATAAACTACAAACTCAGACAACAAACATATTCAAATGCCTTTATAAAATGTGTATTTAAACCTCAAATGTCAACATCCAATTTAAATAGGAATAGATGTAAGTATTATAACAAAAAACAAATACTGAAAAATCATCATAATTAAAAATATAAATGAATCAATAAACCAATGAATGCATAAAATAAAATAGAATAAATGCAATGGACACCAGTGATAACATAACATACTTGTCCAAAGGAATCATTAGCTAATTTTGTTTTCTTTTTCCGCAAAATAATAAGATAATATATTGAAGAAGAGAAGCCACCACATACAGGAAACAAAATAATAAAAATAATGATATTTTACTCCACTTAGCAAAACCACTTCCATCAACATTAAAACCAGTTCATGGTCATATTGAGATCCAACACCCTAAGCTCCTATATTTGCAGCTCATCATTGCGTCAGTCATACTGGCTCTTAAATTGCTCCAAACGACACATAAAACTGAGTAGTGGCGAGCTGTAAATTAACAACAGTGATAAGTTCATGTTATATTGCATTTTTTGACTCATCAACAGCAGTGAGCTGAGTGTTGGGTATAGCTTTATACTGTTTGCTGTTTTGCACATCTCCCTTATTGTTCAGTTTGGCTGAATTCCACCAGAAATTAGGATGACGTGTGGGTGTGATTCGATGCCTGTAAGGGAAATGTGATCTGTGGCTCATTGTAAATAGAGTATGAGTTGGTCAGAGGCTGCAAGACAACGATGAAAGATGGTTAATGAATCCACGCGGATGATTTCTTGCTAGAACAGCCCCGACACAACAGCCCAGAATACACCTCCAAACAAATAGATGGTCTAATGCAAGAAAAGCATCTGTATGTCCCTTTATAGTATGATAGTTATGTTAGATGATCTTATTTCATTGGTTGTTCAAGTGATGCAAGAAATATAAACAAACTCACCGAATAGTGTTCATTCACAAGTAAAGGCTATATGTCGTGGACACAATGATTATAGAGGTTTCATCTACATGTGTCCCTGTAAAGATACAGTGGAAAGGATTTAGTGACGTCTTGTGGTGAATTTCTATATTGGAGCTGAATACCCCTCACCTTACCCTTACCTTCTATACATCAGTTCATCTGCATGCTCTAAGGCACATATGTCAAACTTGTGGCCGGTGTGCCAAATGTGGCCCGCAAGATCATTGTTTGTGACCCACGAAAGCTTAAAAGTGTGTAAGATTTCATTTTTGTTACTTCTATAAATATTAGATATGTATTACATACTGACATTTTCATGAATTTCATGTATTTATAAATGTTTTATTTTTTCCCCATTATCCTTAGATGAGCTCATTAATATACATTTACATGAGGAGTGGGTCCTCTCTACACGCGCCGTCATGTTTTTACAGTAGCCCAGAGTGGATATACAAAACATCATTTGAGTTTGAATGACAACTGAAGTTTATCATAGGTTCTCCTGCAACTTCACCACGAGGTGTCCACAAATCTCACACACAGCACCTAAACAGGCATACGATTGTTGAAAAATAAAAGTCTAAAGCATACATTGCCCATGAACTCTAGTTAATTACACATGCCTTGTGCCTTTACACATGTTGTCAGTGTGTTTACAGGTGTAAAATATATGGAAATGCATACAATATTTTAAACTTATATAAATAATAGATGAATAAATCCTGCAATATCTTGGTTAGTAATTACGTTTAGTCCCACAATCAAAACAATAATGCTGACGTGGCCCTTGGTATGAATGAGTTTGACACCGCTGCTCTGAGGGGAAGGGGAAGTTGAGGAGAATTCAGCTGCAACACACAACATCACCACTAGGTGTCGTAAAATCCAACACATTGTACCTTGATTAAAGTTTCCAACCAAGTCCCTAGACTCAGCATTATCCGAATAAAACTGAACTGGACTGAAGTTCAAGGCGAGAACTGTTGCCAACACCACACACATTGACTTACAAAGCCATTTGATCAGAAACACCCCGAGTAAAGATATCTTGGTGTATGAAGTTGGTTTCATTTCTGCACTGAACTGATCAAAGCCACTGGAAATTACTGATGTGGTTTTTCACCAGAGGGCACATCACTGGTAGTGTTTGTTTACCTACAGCTGAAACGAGCCTGTCAACTACCACATGTGTAGAGAGTTTACTGTGTGACACACCACCTGTTTAGGGACAGAGGGCATCACACATCGACCTGAAACGTTACGCCTTGTCTCTTTGAGTTTGGGAAGGCAGAGAGTAACATGTGAACTCTACTAGAGGTGGACACCATCACTGAATCCATGTATAATCCACAACAACAATCTTATTGGAGACTTGACCATTGCTGAGAAAGACTGTTTGGAAAATAATACACTTGTACAGTCATGTTATCAATTGTCTTGACCAGGTTGGCTATTTCGAGCTCTTGCATGACTTGTTTTCCAAACATCTCTTCAAATCTCGGACTCTTTCATACCTGTTGAGACATGTTTGAAGTAACACTCCAAAAGACTTTTACAATCCCATCAGGACTTCACAAGGTGCAGCTTCAAAAGCGATCAAGGAGGTGGTCTTTCTCTCTCTTAGAGATGAGTGGAGTTGTCAATGCATTACTATGGTTTTATTCTCTCACTGCGAACACAGCACTTCTGTGTATCACGCTCCACAAAACAGCAGTGAACTCCTGACACACCTTGCCTGAGAGGGAGTAAGAGAAGGGTGTAATCCCACCAATTGGGCTTTCAAGGTGAAGGCTCCATTCAGGTTCAGAGAGAGGTACTTTGTGGGGGGAGGGGGGGGTGCTCAGTCAGGCGCAAGGACATTTACACCATTTGTTTTTCCTCCAGAAGAAGGCAAGGGAGTGGGAAGAATAGTAAACAACAAGGAGGGAAATGCTGAGAGCAGGATGAGGGAGAAACCCCAGGAAGAGCTTTACTCTTAATGTTTTCAAAATGGCAGATAACAGACTTCCCCCATGCGTGTAAACATTGCATTTCAATGGAAATGGCCTCTTTCTGGGTCTCGAACCCGTAGTCATGGGTGAGCGGGTCACGCAAGCACTCACCTCTTAATCTTGTTAGATGTTTCTAAAACGGTAGTGGCTCTATGAATAAAGAAGGAAATGGAAAAAAACGGAAAGCTCTTCAAAGTGAGCATCAGTCATAAAGGATGATATTTTAAATCCCGCTCAAAGGTACAGTCTGTAAGATTTGGTGACATCTAGAGGTGAGGTTGCATGTTGTATCACCTCACCTCACCCTCACCCTTCTGAGTATCAGGGAGAATGTAATAGAGTCTTTAGTTGTCATTACAACTCAAAATGTTTATTACGTCCACTATGGGCTACTGAAAAAGCATGGCAGCCCCTGTAGAGAGGACCTGCTCCTTGTGTAAATATGCATTCACGGGCTCATTTAAAGGTAATAGGGGGGAGGGGGGGGGGTAAAATTCAAGATAATATCATGTCACGCACCGCCAAATCTGTTAAGTGTTATGTTCAAGTAATTTATGTCATGTCTTTTCGTCTGTGTCTATTGTTTCCTTCGTCCACTTTCTGTTTTACTTTGGTGACAGCTTCTTGTCTTCCTGTATTGTCTGCACGCTGTCTGTCTTGTCTGCGTCTCTCCCTGATTCCCTCATTGCCTTCACCTGGTGCCCTTTCCTGATTACCCACACCTGTCAGTGTTCCCTGCTCTCCCTATATATTCTCCCATCTTCCTTTGTCTGTTGTCAGTGCATCGTTTATGTGTCGTCAAGACCTCACGTCATCTTGTGGATTATTCTTCTCGCCTTGTGTGTCTTTGTTCTCTATTTTTTCCAGAACCAGTTTATTCCTTTTGTATAGCGAGCCCCGGAGCTCCTTTTTGTTTGAGCATTTTTCCTAGATTTTAGTTTAGTTTTTGGAATTCTTTCTTGTCCAAGCCACAGAGCTCCTTTTGTTATTTGAACCTGCCTGAGAGAATAAAACACATTGAACTCATCCTCTGTCTCATGCATTTGAGTCCATACAGTGCTTTGCCCATGCCTAGCATATCAGTATGTAATTGTTTTGTAATATTTTTAAAATTATTATATCACACGTAGGCTCTGGGCAGCGTTTGTACACTTTATAGGGAACTCCACTGGGTCCTTGGGCTGATTTGGTGCTGGCTGTTATCACTTCTTGCACTTCCTTCCATGTGGGCTCCTTGATATTAAACTGTTCATTTTATTTGTGTTAATTACACCCATGGGAGGGGCTAATTGCTTAAAAGAGAGACCATTTTGAGTCCAGAGAGGAGAGTCTGTTGGAGTCCAGCGAGAGCTGCTTGAGTTTAACCCATAAAACCATATGCACCACACATTAAACGATCTTCCACTGTTTTTCCAGCTACGCTGCTGTTGGTTAACGAGACAAAGCCAAGACGGTGACAAGGACATCGGCATTCCAAGTCTCAAGCCATGACTGATCTAGCGGTGGGTCCTGAACGTACAGGGAAGTTGTGATGAACCCAGAGATTGAAATGGACTAAAACAAAGACGGGCTTAAACATTTAATCATTTACATTTATAATGTAAGTATGTAATTTAACATTCTATGTAACATCTATTGCACATCTGTCCCTCCTGGGAGTGAATCCCTCACTTGTGACTTGTGACCTTGTGACCTCCTTCTGGGCACTGCCGATGTGTCCTCGAGCAAGGCAGCTCTTCGACCAACTGCTCTAACATCTCTCCCTCGGTGCACGTGTAGTGTTTGTGCGTGTATTTGCGTGTGTGTCAATAACCGCATGTACAGCATGTAATTGAATAATAGAGAGAAAACATTGAATTTACCCTTTATGGGGACTAATAGAGGCAATCTTAATCTTAAAGTCCAATTACTTTATCCCTGGGTCATACAAAATATGTGTATCAGATTTTGAAGAAGTTCCCTCAAGGTGTTGTGAGATAGTGTTCAGATGAATGGGATTGACAGACTGACAACTGGAAAACATACTGCCACCAGCCACTGGTCATTACCAGAATGGAGGCATGAGTGATGTGTTTTGGCATTGGGGTTATGGTTTGGTTTGATACAACATCCCCCCATCCCCATCTCCCAGTCACTTATGCTTGCCCCTTCCAAACTCCAGGAATGAATGCATAGAGCTAAAGATGTCATGGTAGAATGCAGGAGGCATTTTCAGCAGAGAGTGGACAGGCAACATAATATCAAGATACTAAATAGGTCATGATGTACTGTTTCAGTCTGGGTTGGTGGTGTAAACAGCTGGTAGCGGGATGAGGGATTCTTTGGTTCTACTTGACTATCTGTAAAAGTCACTGCACCCCAAGTGCTACATTTTGTGTCTCATTGTGCAAAAAGTGTGGGAATTCATTCATCACTGTGGCATCTGTCTATGTGGGCGCAGGCCTGAGAACATACAGGAACAATGCATGCCAGTAACTGAATACTGACACCACGGGGTCCTTACGCAGAAACATGTTGTGCAGTTGTTAATAGTGATCTGATTGGATTTTGGAAGAGGACCTATTGTGCATATGAGTGGAAGTCCATTTATTGTACATGATTGTCACTCGCAACCAGCAACTCCATGGGCTGCTCCATTAATGAGGTTGTAAGATCCAGAGTTCAGGTTGTGCTGGGAAATGGGGAGTAAGAGGGACAGTGAACTTGACCATAGATTTCGTGCCTCAGTTAATGCTCTTGCGTTTCCGTCCAGTCTCCTGTCTGGAGCTGACCTATACAGTCACAGAGGTTGCTGGGCAGTGACCGAAAGAATGAGACTGCAGATACAAGTGACACAGAGTTTATCTTCTGTCAGTGTGTGAGGGGTTTAGTGATCCACAAGAACCTTGGTAGAAGTGCTACTCCCTCACAATGGCAGGAAACGCGAATGTTTTTTGCCTCCTCAGGGTCTTCACTAAATCTATTAGGGGATACAGTATGTTGTGAAAACGGCGGTAGATCAAGGACCTCTAAAATGTAGGAGACAGGAAGGGGCCAAGTAAGTCTGAAGTCACCATACACAAACAATTTTGCAGTTCTAGCTCATTGTGTATTGAACAAAAGTAACACTGAGTAGCACTTTTTTCACAAGTATGCTGACAGGACACTTTGGGGGCCAATCAAATTTTGGCTCAGCATTGTGGCGCCAAAAATGAGTTAAAATATAATTGCTAAAAATGTCACTTGTTAAGACTAATTGGCTGTTGGGATGGGTCACATTTTGAAAAGTGCCCAAAGTCTGCAATAGGGCTACAAAATAAAATCAAAACAACATTTGCATTTTGCTACACTGATCAAACATGAACACCAACAAAATTAAGGGGAGAAATGGCTGTCACTAATCACAGCAGACTATTCTCAAAGACACTAGGGTCTGTCAAAAGGGGCACTCTTTATAAGAGAATACGATTTTCAGAGGCTGTTGAGATGCTTTGTATTCATGGAGGTCAGAGGCTATTTTATTTAATGAGACACAACCCACATCAGCCGGGAGTGGCTGATCAATCCAAAAAGTCCTGGTTGGACAGCATGAGGACTCAACAGCCTTTTCTGCGCATCTGAAACTGTTTTAGTTCAAATCAAAATGCCAGATGGCAAAACAATTATAATATGTCTCCTTTAAAACCAAGCCTCAGACATAAAAGGGTTATATAAAGGTTATGTGGCAATGGATTGTATGCAGACATCAATATGTTTTCTAGTTTATGGCAAAAACATATTTAGCAGAACACACAATTGACTCATTGTTAGTCACTATGTACCGGCATGTACCACATAGTTTCAAACTATAGTCACGGCACAGTGGGTGCTGTGCTAGATTTAAGTTGTTCAATAGATCCATAGAGGACTGGTGATCAGGACATAATGGTGCCTGAGAGTCTCACTCAGAGAGAGAGACTGGGAAATCACAGCCTACTGCACACAACGTTTGTGCAAGTGATTTAAAACTTGATTATTGAACTTTAACAATAACTTCTGTAAGCACACCACGGAGTAGCATGGATCTATGAGGCAAACCCAAATCCTCAAAATTAAATGTGGTTGAAAAATAAAACCACTATGCATCTATTTATAAAGCAGAAAATTGATTTGTTTTCCAAATCTGCCACTGAAGTGCCTAATGGGGTAGTTGCCAATTCATCATCAGCCTCAGGTCATTTCTGTTCTTAGAATTTGAAATTATGAAACTTCTTTTCAACTTTGTTTAATTCTGAAAACGTATGAAGCCAATATCATTCATTCATTCCTAGCAGTATGATTAGAAAATTTTCTACACTGACTAGATACAATTGTGACTGAATAGCATAATATTGTGCTATAGTGCTGCTCTGCTCAACATTCAGAGAGACCCATCATCCAGCATGCTCATCATCACTTTAATTAAATACTGTGCACTGATCCATTGGGTTAAGTGATGTTTCTTGACCAGATGCAGAAACATTTGATTTGTAACTCAACAAGCACAGATCTTACTTCTTGCTGTTTCTGGAATGTTTCTCAGGTGCAGCATTTGCAATTGTAACAGCAAGTAAGGCAAACTTTACCTCATTTCAATTTTTTCCCCATACATTTTGTATACATAATTTCAATGAGAATATGGTACAATTCATTTAAAGGGTTATTAAAGATTCAGTATGTAAGATTTGGTGAAATCTATTGGTGAAGTTTCATGTTGTGTCCAACAGCTCACTCCAAACATGCAGGAGATGTTTTGTGCGTCTATTTTGGGCTTGTTGTAAAAACATGGGGGACCCCATAGGGAGGACCCGATCCTACATTAAAGGTCTCATTTTAGGGTAATGTAAAAAGCAAGTGATACATTAAGGTGAATATAGTCATAAAAATGCCAGTATAATAAATATTAATAATAATAATAATAATAATAATAATAATAATAATAATAATATGTATTATTATTATTATTATTGTGCTTCTTTATCTTCT
>JAFBJT010089546.1:0-10000 GCA_016785325.1 Chascanopsetta lugubris
TTAAGTCACATGATCAAACATGACCTCGGCAGAAAAACAAACATGGAGGAATGACTTGCATGTGCTCAGTCATGACTTGAGTCCCCTTTAACAATACACAAAGATTGGATGCCATTTTGTATCCATGCACTGAACCATGCAGTGTCTACAGATGCTCTTATTATTATTATTATTATTAATAATAATAATAATTATTATTATAATAATAATAATTATTATTATTATCAATTGCATTTATATAGTGCCTATATGGTGCTTTTACAGAGAAGGGGTGACTCATCTCACGACACAGTTTTCTATCGAAATGCTGATACACATTTTTAAACCCACCATATGTTTTAGCCGTGTATCAGCCTTAAGACACAAAATGGCTCCTGTGGGCACATGCCCTTTTAATGGACGTCATGGAGTTATAGTCTATAGGGACTCTAGTTGGGATTTAGAAGGTTGAATTCATTTAGCTGCTTGTAATATACCCAATCCATGTTTGTCAGCAACATCTAGTTGTTGATGTCTTTGGCTAATGTTGGTTTCTTCAGTCATACTTGATTTATCTTAAATATCCAACTTTGATGCAAGATCAAGAGGCGATGACACAGTTACAAGCCTTAAAGTGACTTCGTGAACCCTCACTGACTCGGCCGGCCTTGAATCTGAAGCAGCTCTTGTCATTTCTGCTGCGTCAGACTCAAAATCAGCCCGACTCTCCTCTCGTGTGCACCAGCCCTGACCCGAGTGTTGTTCTTGTTTCCGAGCTCCACAGAAAGTTAAAAAGTCACCAACTGTCCTCTGACAACTTCGTCCCTTTTTCCATCTGCCGTCCAAAAAATGGAGAGCAGTTTCCTGCAGCGTTGTACGTCGGCCAATCCTCACGTTAATGAGATCCTCGCACATCAAGGGGGGGTGTGTGTGGGGTGGGGTCGGGGGCGGTTGGTGGGAGAGGAAACTCATTAAGACCACAGGGACGACCTAACCCTATTATCCCTATCACACCGCTGAACCACACACTGATGATGAGAATTAAGATGCGCCGGCCTTGATGCACACCCACTCTCCAGCCCGAGTGCAGCCGAGTGTGTCTGGAGCTGCTGGAGAGGACGGATGAGAGGGAGTTTGTTATCGGCTCGGTTCAGCACAGCGGCATGGGCGGGTAGAGGTCGGCGCTGCGCGGTGAAAAGGGTCGCCGCTCCCCGCGCTCCCTCCACAATGTGCTTCTTTTCCCGCCGCTGCCCGCGGCTTCCTCCCTGCCAACTCTGGGGCTGCGGAAACCGAGAGGAAGGGCCCAAGGTTAGCCCAAACTCTGCCAGCGATAAAGAAGTGACGGGTCTAATCCGCCGCAGCCGACTCCCTTTACTGCCATCATTATCTCCCATTGCCCCGCGAGCGCACGCATTTATAGTACAGATGTATCCAAATAGGCATGGTATTCAAAAAAAGGCGTGTGTGGGTTTCATTAAAAAAAAAAAAAAAAAAAGAAGAGAGGAAACAAAGTTAGCATAATCTTTCTTTCATGCAGAGTCTTTTTCCTTTTTTCTTACAGAAACTACAGAAATTTGGTTTTTCTATGAGTCCTACTTACAGTATGCAGAATAACCCCCACCCCCACCCCCCTCACCCGTACATCATTTATCGATTACATACAGTTGATGTCCTTGAAATTCCCTTTGATGAAGCCCCGGACATCAGTCAGTCAGAGAGATGAGTAATTATTTAAATACATTTCATGTTTAAATACTGGCTGGAGAGGAGCAGGCAAAATGCTACAGCTAGTTCAATGAGAGGCGTTATGTTAAAAAATCATGAGTAAGACATACACACATAGTGTGTATGAACTTTTGCACATAGCACACCTCTTAATATGGATTTGTAGTTCTACTCTTGTACATGGTGTGTGTGTGTGTGTGTGTGTGTGTGTGTGTGCGTGTGCGTGTGCGTGCGCGCGCACAGAGCCAGCTCATGGCATAGGCCATATAGATGGTCACCTAGGACCCCACCTGCTGGAGGGGGTGCTTCTACAGCCCCTCTAAAAAACAAAAACAAACAATTAAAACAATAAATAAAATAAATAAATACTAGTAATTATTAGTATCTCTTTTTATTGTTATTTGAGTTATTTAATGTTATTTTTCTGTGTATGTTTGTGTGTTGGTGTGTTTGATCACCAAACCTTTTAAGGTCTGTCATACACCTGTTGTCCATTAATGTTAGGGTTGGTGCGTGGGTGTGCAGGTAGGGGGTGCTAAAATGGCTAGAGCCGGCTCTGTGTGTGTGTGTGTGTGTGTGTGTGTGTACTGTATGGAAGTTGTAAAAGGTATTATATAATATATGTTACACTGCCACCGAGTCTCGCCGTGAACTGTGGCGCAACGCATGTTCACATTCTGTTCAGTATACGGTTGGAGTCCGTGTTCACATGCTATCGTGTGTATGTGTCAGTGCGTGCATGCGTGCATGTGTATATGTGTGCGTGTGCATGTGTCTGAAAGAGCGTTTTGTGATGTACATGAACGCTGTCGCCCCATCGTGGACCCAGCACCTCGGTCTGAACTCTGGGATTGGGGACGGCGGCGGCAGCAGCGGAGAGGATGCTGCAGTGCTTCTTTTTGAATACACGCATACAATATATACAGTACACACTGATGGTGAAGGCAAAAATGAACAGTTGAATTCTGAATGCTTCCACTTGATGACGGTAAAAAAAAAAAGTCACCTTGTAGTTTGTTTTTTTCAAAGTACAGAACCTGATAATTGAGACCAGCACTTTTTTAAAATCCTGTACAGAGACCATATGTTCACTGGTGCTAAGTTTATGACTCACGGTGTTACTAGCTTCAGTGGTTAATATTCCCGTGTGGGGTTACGATAGAGTTGATTAGGCATTAGAAAGTTTGAATTCAATCCAAGAAACTCAATCAAAGACCCGCTACCTCTTTTCATGAATTTTTAAGACCTCAGTGGTTTTTTCCTTTTCCAGGATGACGGTTCATGACTCCAGTCCAAATCTGTTCCGCTCTCTGCCTTGGAGAAAGTTTTGTATGAGTGCCGAGGCGTTTACAACATCGGGATGTGCTCGGTTTCAGTCTCCCCCTCTGTGGCCGAGGGTCAGGCATGCATTAGAATCAGGTACGAAGAGGAGATGAAGCTCTCCTCCTCCACAAGGACATAAAAGGATCTTTGCCTGGAGTCAGATTTCTGGTGTAGTTTAAAAAAAAAAAAAAAACCTTAGAAAGTACTCATGGTCAGAGCTCGATGAAGTGTCGATCCACCACTAACTTAAGTTTAAGTGCCTATAAATATTAGTCAGAATCCTAAAGTTCCGATTTGATACACAGCTCCCTTGACGTGTTCACATCTTCTCAAGTTGTAAAGGCCCTCTTGTAAAGTCTCAACCTGCGCTCCGGAGCCGGGCCGTCACAGGTAGACCTCGCGGCGTGACAGCGTGAGACAGGATGTGGTCTTGTAGTCCCCTCCCGTTCGCGTCAGCGGTATCACCTCCGGCGGGTTCTGGCCTTCTCCTCCTTCCTCCTCCGGCTGGCGCCTCCCGAAGCCCGCGCTGCTGAACGTGTCGTAGGACGCCGAAGTCATCTTGCGGTTCAAAAGGTTGCGGTTGTGATCGCCCATGTTCCTGTTGCGGTCTCCCCTGCCCAGCGTGCCAAGAGGATCCCCGTTGGCCATGGGTAATCTCTGACCTTCCACGCCGACCACCACGCCAGGCTCCGAGCTCCCCGCGCTGCCGGCGCTCTCGCTGTCACTCTCGTGGTCGTTGCCGCGGAGGTTGTTGTTGTCGTCTCCCGGGGCGAAGGTGGAGAGCCGTGGGGGGTCGCTGCCGTGACGCTGGCGCTGGCGGGGTGACGGGCGGACGGGCATCCAACAGGTGTCAGAGTGGCCGAATTCATCACACTCCCTGGTGCACTTTCCTGTCAGAGCTACGTCCGGCAGCTGTCGGGCATCTGCGCACAGGGAGACGACAAGAGGCGTCAAACAAGAGAGTGGAACCTTTAAACGGCATAAAGCAGTGAAGTGTTGCGACTGGTTAAACTGATGGATTTATACAGTGTATGAATGAGGACAGAGAAATACAGGGGATTTGTGATATGGAGCCCATAAGGGTCGTACTGAGAACTTTTTGGGAGGATTACCTGTGTGTTTTCTTGCAGAACCTCCGAATACATTTTATGTTCTATCGCAATACTTTATTTACTGGGCCGTATATTGTAAAGTGCACCTTGGGTATCATTTTTCTGTCTGAACATATCAGGGCTTTGGAAACTGAGCCAGACCCAAATCCAGGCCTGACCGGAGTTTGTGTTTCATGTTTTCATGACATGTTTCATTATTTCTTTGTTTTCCTCCGTTACAGACGAGTGTAAAGTCCAAGCCTGTCTCTGGTTTGGTATCACACAGATTGGTGAAATTAAACTTAAAGGTGCAGCGTGTAACATTTAGTGGCATTTAGTGGTGAAGTAGGATATTGTATCCATCACCTCACCCTCACCCTTCTGAACATGCAGGAGAACCTATGGTCGACTTTAGTTGTCTCAAAAGATGTTTAGTACGTCCACTCTGGGCCACTGTAAAAACATGGCGGCCTCCATAGAGAGGACCCGTTCTTGATGTAAATATACATTAATGGGCTCATTTAAGGGTGATGATTAAAAATAACACATTTACGTGATTAGAAATTCATGAAAATGTCAGTATGTAATTGTTGTGTGACAAAAATGAATCTTCCACACTGCACCTTTAAAGGTCCAGTACATACAATTTTAGTTGAATTTATTTGAATTTATATTGGCCAGTAATAGTAATAGTAATAGAAAAAATATTAATATTCAATTAATATTAAGAAAATATCTGAATGAATTCAGATTGAGAAAAAGTATGTTTTTATTAGTACATAATCAACTTAATACAAATTGTTGTTTTCATTACCCTAGAATGAACTCCTTGTTTCCTCTCTATTGAAGCCGCTATGTTTTCACAGTGGCTCAGAAAGAACAAAGTAAAAGCGTTTTGATGGTTAATGATCACTGAAGACCACATAGGTTTTCCTACATGCTTGAAAGGGAAAGGTGTAATGAGGTGTATTCAGTTAACTCATCAGAGGATTCCTTCAGATCCACTTCCTGTGCATTTGAAATGATTTCAAACACATTAGAAAATTAAAGCACATGTAATTCTAAAAAAAGAATCCTGTCTTGACCCTTCAGGGGCTCAGTGGAGTTGAACAAAAAGACAAACGTGTGAGGTTTAAGAAAAAAGGACAAAGGTTATGTGGGAAGGGACATGATGTGAGCAAAGCGAGGGAAAACGCTGTCCAGGCAAAATGAAATCTGCTGACTTAAACAGTTTTTTTAAACAGTGTGGTGCTGAGCGCAGCGTGACACGAAAGGTGAAAGGTGAGATCAAAGAAAACTAATATTGATGCCACAGAGACGGTAATTATGAGAGCTTTGCGAGACAAATGTAAACATATGTATGAGACACGTTATAACTCATGAGTGATGGTTCAAAAGGTTAGTGAGGCACAGGAGACTGAGCCAAAGGTCAAAGGTCACAGGTCCTATCTATGTAAAGCAAGCATTAATGAATCGATATTGACATTCAGCTGAAAGGACACAGGAAGTACAATGATGATGGATGAAGTTAATATCCACGCTTCATGTTATAGATCATGAGCAAATATTGATACAGATTGAAAACAGCCTCTTCCCATTTCATCGTGTTGTGAAGCAAACCCAACACAAATATTTACTTGCCTCTGAAAACTAATTTAAGCTTCCCCATTCAATTCCTGTCCTCATCTTACCTCCAAGGAAACCTATTCAGTTTAACAATATCCTTACAATTTCACGCGTGGGCGAAAAAGACGCCATTTAACAGGAAGCTCCTGAACAACCAACAGTCACCAAGACCTTGGGCGTACAGTGCTGGCGCTGTTGTTCCAGCTCTGGCCTGAGCAATTTTGAACAAAAAATAAAAGAAATAAAGGTGAATTAAAAAAAGAGTTTTTACTTGATTTCCAACTTTGACAAAAACCCAGAGAGATGCTAAACAAATGGTGAAAATACAATTTCCTCTTTGAAAGGGAATATTTGAGCTCCTGGCTGCCAGCAAGGCCATGGACGAGTCTCTGCTTCTATTTATTTCCAAACACTGGGTTTTTCTAAACGGCTCTTCACCGTGCTTCACACACATCTGAGGTCCATCTATCAGTCTATCAGTGTAAACTGTGTGTGTGTGTGTGTGTGTGTGTGTGTGTACAGCACATTCAGCCTTGACAAAGCGAATATACAGTAATGCCTCTAGACCAGTAATGCCTCTAGAGAATTCCATGAATTTGGTTGGCTTTTTACTATATAACTTGTGTGTGTGTGTGTGTGTGTGTGTGCGTTCTCTGACCGTTTTCCACGTGCTCCTCCTCCCCCACGCTGCCCTCTGGTGTGGTTCGCTCGTAGCCCTCCTCGGGCAGCGGCAGGGCACCGAGTCGCGGCCCCGATGAACTCTTGCTGCTCGGCGTCTCCGACTCCTCCATGCCGCTGTCATAGCAACCGCCATCCTGGGGCTGGCTGACTACGGAGAAGGTCACCCGTCGGAGGGTCCCCTGCAGCGAACACACACAATATGGGATTAATCATCCAGGATTCCAAATCTGAGACTCTAAATCTGGGGATTAGGACCGGCGGTGGGCAAAGACATATTTAGATTATCTGAATGTGTGCGACTTGATTATGGGTTTAGCTACGACAATGCCGGGTAATAGTCATCAACCAATCACTGCCGCCTTTCACAAGTTTTCGGTTGGTATTTAATCCCAGTTCAGATTACCGCTGCTGGACAAGGCTGATGTTTACAAACCTCTGGCCTGCCCCGAGACACTTAATTTTCATCTGGAGAGGAGCCCAGTGGTGGCAGCAGCTGGGTTATATAGTGTCCCCTCTCCAAAACACTTACTTAAAACAACGGAGGGATTAAATGGAACGTCCAGCTCTATTTCTCTTTCGGTCAACAAACAACATGGAAAAACAAAACCTCTAAACTCTGCTGTTACAGTGAAACGGAGAATGAGTTTCTCTATTTCAAAGATGTGACCTGCTCCTTTCGAACAGGTAACATGGCCACTGCCTACATTTAACTGTGTGAGTGGGATGGTTATAATCACTGAGTCAATATTAATCTGTTTACCTAATCTGTATTAATCCATGGCTGTCAATTGAAAGACTGTTGACTTCTGTTTGTGCTATCAGACAGATGGATGTATGGATGGATGGATTGATGTATGGATGGGTAGATGAAGGGATGGCTGGATGAATAGATGTATTAATGGGCTGATGGAAGGAGGGATGGATGGATGGATAGATGCATGCATGGGTGGATTGATGTATGGATGGATAGATGCAGGGGCGGCTGGATGAACAGATGGATCCATGGACTGATGGAAGGGGGGATGGATAGATAGATGATGGATAGATGCATGCATGGGTGGATTGATGTATGGATGGATGGACTGATGGCAGGAAGGATGGATAGATGGCTGAATGAATGGATGCATGGGTAGATTGATGGCTGGATGGATGGATGGACGGATGGATGGATGGTGAAAATACTTGCAGAGGTAGTGATATATAAGATCACTAGGGCCAGACTTTCACTATTACTGCATGGCTTTGCAGAGGAGATGAGCTTCTCACCCATGTTTGTGTTTGTCTGTTAATTTGTTTGCAAACTGGCCGAAGGGATGGGACCTGAGCCAACAATGCATGGAGTAGATCAAGGCTGCTTTTTCCTGCTTTCTTTTATCCACATTCAAAACTTTGCTATGAAATGACTTCTTTATATTTTCAAGAACCAAACACTGGAGTAGGACTGTCTGTCCTTGGCAGAGTTTCTTAGAGCCACTCAAAGTTTGTGTTTATTTTACTTTGAGTAAAAATGTAGAGTAATACATCTTGGATTCTGGTTTATTATATCATTGCACATTGAATGAGAGGTAATTGAAATGGAATGGGATATGATTTCAACTTTTTAATGTTAGAGCTGCTGCCATGCGGCTTTCAAAGGTGGACTGCCGCTGCTGATTCGAGCACGGACCAATGGGCACCGCGCCTCCGGTGACGAACCTCGCCATCCTGCAGCAGCAGAAGTGGCGGTGATTCATGTCATTCACTGAAACTGTGCATTACACCTGCTGCGTTCTCAACACCAACACTAATCCCCCCGGTGTAGTTAGCCGAGCGGTTTTTACTTTAGGGGGGAAAAAAGATTGTAATAAGTCCATGCTGAGAGAATATCAGAGAGTGTTAAATGACTCCGTCTGGCCTGGGGGGGATCACTCTGCACCAGGAAGCCCTTTTCCATACAACACCCCTTCCTATCTCCTCTCGCACTCATTTATCTGCTTGCAGAACGACTACCCTTTCAAATTAGATCTGCTTTGAAACATGCGGCACACAGAGAGGAAGTGAGGGAACAGAGGGGAGAGGCAGATTAGGCAGGGGGGAAAAAAACGTAAGCTGGAAACGTCGCCTCGGGATAATCTGGGGGGAAACTGATGGACGTCTGGGATAAAAGCCAGAGCCTCAGCGATTCTTCCAGTTTTTCTTTTTTTGCAAACACCCAACAAAGCAAAGAAGCATTTGAACATTTCACCTAATGAACACACCCGACAAGAGAGAGCGTAGAAATTAATTAAGTCGAGAGGAGGGAAATTAGCAGAGAATTTGTTTCTTCTGCCATTTTGTGAACGTTCAGATGAAAGGGGATGAAAGTGGCGCAGACGGCGAGGACGATGAGCGCGAGCAGGGCTGAGGAGGAGACGTCACAGGCTGATGGAAAAGCAACAGTTCTGGGAATCTCAGTGGCTTTGTCCGAACCCTCCACAGAGAGGGAGAGGTGTATTTTTAGAGCATTAGCTTGGATGGAGACGTTCAACCTCCTTTCCACTCCTTCAGATGAGGGTCACAAATGGAAAGTGGGTGAAAGAGTGTTGAGGTGGAACGGAGACCCGTGGAAGGCACGGGTGAGGCAGTTGGATTGGTTGGACTGGAGTGGATGAGACAGCGCTGGGAGGACAGTTCTGCTGATATTGTATTCATCCCCTGTCACTCGCGAACTTGCTAATTTCTTGTGCAGGGCTCACACTGTTTGGCAGGTGAGTTCACCTGACAGGGACGTCAGTATCTGTCACATTGTTCAGTTCAAATGAAATGATTGGTCATGTATATCGAAGTGTTGCGGACGCTATGAGCACTGCAGTTGTTTTCCTTTGTTTCCATGGCAGCCAAGTGTTGATGGCTGTGGAGGGCATTTGAAGGTATTAGACAAAAAAATGTTTAAGGGACCTAATTATAGACTCGCTCTTTGATGGGCATCTTGGTGAATCCACTCTTTCCAGAAATGTCTGTCTGTATGTGACGAGCATATCTTCAGACCTACTCATCTCATCAGCTTCACATTTGGTGTATGTATCATTAAGAGCCCAAGAAAGTGCTGTATTAAAATTGGGGAGATTTGGACATGAGACATATTCAATATGAAGAAATACTGAAACAAAATAGTTACAGATGCGGTTGGATATCCACTGCCAAGTGTTGAATTAGAACGGGCCGAGGCTAGCGTGTGTGCTTGAGACTCCCCCTCTTATACCTAAACCAGAGTATGTGTGTGTGCGGCATCCTGTTTTCCCAGCCTCCCCGTCCCCTCCATATCTCAACACTTCACTCTCTTGGATGTTAACCAACACTTGTATACAGTGTGTGCGTGGTGTTCTCTAGCCTGTGCCAAATATCTCTAGATGTTTCCATTTTTTGGTAGTCTGCTACAGCCAGGTCAAGGAGACCTGATTGACATGTCCTCTCTTTTAGATATGTTCTCCCTCCACGGTGCTGTCATTTCTGTCCTACAATGCGACCATGCAGGACATTGCTTACGTGTTGATCTGACTTTGTTCAATTCAATTTCGTATTAGTCAGACTAACATGTTCACGTGTATTTTAAATAT
>JAFBJT010089546.1:13934-26787 GCA_016785325.1 Chascanopsetta lugubris
CACGCTGTAACACAACCCCCCCCCCCCCTCCTCCTCCTCCTCCTCCCCCTCCTCCCCCTCCTCCTCCATGCATCTCCCTCAGATTCACCCAAACATGCATGCGTGGGCGAGGGCCAATGATGCAATAGGCTCTTTAAACATTTAAAGAACGGGTCAGCTTTTCAAAGGGGGGTGCCGGAACCTTTGGCCACGGCTTCAGTTATCACGGTCAGCGGTTGAAAGTCGCGGTGATATGTCAGGGGGAAAACAAATGGCTGTCTAATGAAGGGAAAGCCCGGACGATGGATGGAGCTCCACACAGGTACATTTCGGGTTTATTTGGATTATGAGTGTATATCTTTGCCATACTTGGACTGATAGGGTGAGACAGAGGGGAGCGAGGGTATGCATCACAAGGAGAATTGATGACCACATGTTGATGTTTCTCGAGCAAACAAAAGGGAATTCTTTTCCTCTTAAAGGTGCAGTGTGCGAGATTTGGTGACGTCTGTGGGTGACGTTGCGCGTTGTACCCATTGCCTCACCCTCTCCGGTCTAGAATGCAGGAGAACCGACTGTAGCCCCCTGATTTTCAAACAAGGTTTCGTACGTCCAATCTGGGCGACTGTAAAAACTTTAAAGGGCTCATTTTAGGGTAGAGTAAAAGCAAGTCATACATTTAGGGGATTGTACATTTGTCTTGTTTTGTAATTCCATGTCTACAGAAAAAAGACAGAGGAAAAATCGGACACATTGCACCTTTAATTGCATCTCTACCTCTTAAAAAAGAAAGTAGGATTTGCAGAAAATCCAAACGAGTCATCGCAGAGTGATGATGAGTCATGATCTCAGTCGACCTTAAATCTGAAACCCAAACAAATCACCGTCTGGGTGCCCCCGCATGACAAAGGAGAAGAGTGCAAGAACAAGAGCATTCCTGGGGCTGGAAAAAAACGAGGGAGGGGGGATTACTTTATTAAGATGTACTGAAACGCAGATCAGCACAGATGGATGAGCGCCGCGCACAGAGAGGGGCTTCACAAGATCGAATCCATCTCAGGCGGGAGTCACAAACATGTGTTTGAAAAGTCAAAGTAACGCAACTGTGGCTCTTTCATTACCACCCCCCACCCCCCTCCCCCCGTTTGAGATAACAGGGCAAGACATCAGTGTCATAAGACGCTGTCCAAGCCTGAGAGGACAAAAGAGTTCTATCAATAGAAATAGAATTACAAAACAATTATACACTAACGCTTTTACAGACGTATTATCGCGAAAGTGTATGACTTGCTTTTACATCACCCTAAAAAAGGCTTTTAACTTATGTGAATAATTACATCAGGGGCGGGTCCTCCCCATGGGGGCCGCCATGTTTTTACAGTAGCCCAGAGTGGTCATACTACACACGGACTGAGTTTTTAATGACAACTGAAGTCGACCATAGCTTCTCCACCACGCTCAGAAGGGTGAGGGTGAGGTGACGGACACAACTTGCAACTTCACCTCTAGATGTCACCAAATCGTACGCACTGCACCTTTAAGTGACATAGAGGTGATCTCCGTTTCTAACCACAGATTGCGCCTCTCCATGCACTTCTTATGCAGACGCTCCTCAATCGACACAACATCTGGGCCATTCTCACGAGGAGGCAAACACTAATATTGCTCTTGCTGGCAGATAAAACAAAGTTGTTTCTTCGACACGTTTCCCAGGACAGATGTTCGACTCCTGGGCAGTGGAAGACGATCTGGAATTAGGGGAGTCCTCCATCAGATAGCACATTTTCTGGTTCATGTAAAAACGCCCACCCCATCAACGCAGGCATGCATCACGCTGATGTGAAATCTGCGATCCGCGATCGGCAGACGGGGTTTTACCTCCACGGTTCGGGACAGGAGCGCTGAAATGGGAGCGCAGACCTTTCCATCTCCCACTATTCGGTCTTTCAGCACCACCCCTGGCCACAGTCTTTGGGAAGAGAGTGGGAGGAGAACCGAGGTGGGGGAGGGGGGGGAGCGAGGAGAAGAGGCAGACGGGGATGGGGCAGTGTTGATAGGGTGAGAACAAGAGTGTCTCACAGGGGGAGAAACTTACATTGTGTACGTTTGCACAGGAAGTGCTGCCTGTGCACTTTTTGCACTCACTAGTACGTTTACACTTTAGAGGTTAACGCTGCCCCCCGGAGTTCAGAAGTCGGGGTGTACCACAGGGATCAACACCGGGCCTCCTGCTAAAGTAGCTCTGAAACTCTCCACCTCCATATTGACGATGCTGTCTTTTATGTTCCACAGTGAAGTGCAACCCTCTCCAGGTTCCAAACTTCATGGAGGTTAAAGGTAAAGTATGCAGGGTTTGTCAACACACCTGTCAAGGCTGGCCCCAAAATACCGGAAGAACTTGTTATTTGTGCAACTTAAACCATGAGATACACAAGCGTGGGAACATTAAGTGTTGAACAAATGCAAGCTCATTTGCCAAAGCACCAGCCAAACACTGATGCTCAATGAGGTGCCATAACACAGTGGATATAAAACGAGAAAATACAGCCATCATCGTGCATGTGGCTCCTTAAAGATTATTATGGGGTATTGACATTGTTTTCTTATGGGGAAATTCTACATACTATGCCTTTAAGCTTGAAGATGCAGCCGGAAACCTATGGTGAGAGAATGACTTAGGTCGTTTAGTTTGTGTCTCAATACCTGATGGTACTGTCATCGGCCATGATCCCTAAATAGGTCAATCTGATGTGGAGACAGAGACGCACAGGCAGAGAGAAGGGGACAGAGTCTCAGATCACTGCTGTTTGACAAGAAACAGATGGTGAAGATGAGACAAATCTTTTTTTGGGTTTTTTTTTAATCTTTATATCAGAATTCTTGTGTGATTCCGAGCCAGAACAATTTTCAGCAACAGATGAAAAGTCTTTTCCTTGACAGGTAAATGATGACTCTTATCCCCGAGGCCAGTATTGTAGCTCAGCTGAGTGAAAAATTGTGCCAACCATGTTATCCAGTTTAGCGCACAGGATACACGTCCATTCATCAATTATACAAATGCGTCTCCGACACTTTTTAATCATAGCCCACATTACTCAGGAGTTGATTTATACTTCAGCCGGACGGACAAGGATTCACTGTGCCGCAGTGACAGAGCGCTTTTAACCGAGAGGCCGCTTCCCACTCCAGCTCTCTGTCCAAGGACCGAGAGTGGGCGAAATGATAGCATTTGCTCGGTAAACCATCGGATCCGAACGAATGGTTAACGTCGTAGAGTTTCCACTCGATCCTTGTCACGGAGACTCCGGGCGTTTCAATGTCAAAGCCGGGTCTGTAGCTGCGCAATGGCCTCCAGGCTGCTCGTCATTAGAGCTGATAAGGCACCACATCCCTTCCCTCCCTGCCGCCATCCCTCACTCAGTCTGTGGGAATTACAGGTAGAGAATGTGGGTGGAAAGCAATCCCTCCGCTCCCGTCCACCTGGGTGAGAGTCGCACCATATGGAACGCGTTTAGGCCGGTGTCAGTCCTCGGAGAGGTGGAGCACGCTGCTTTCTGTCAGTATAAACATCTCTATCTGCGCGGACCTGGGAAGATCTCCACAGCGCAGCCACAGGTTACACTGTGGCTGCGCGCCACACAACACATGTCAGAGGCGGTCCAACTAAAAAGACATATAAAGAGCCATTGCTAAGAAAGAGCTATGGCAGTTAGTAATTAAATATGATGGGGGGGGGGGGGGGTTTAAAGGTGCAGTGTGTAAGTTGTTGACTGTAACAACAGTAGCAGGCTGTAGCAGCAGTGGCTAAAACCGTGAAATGCCTTCCCGAAAAATGATACTCTCACTATTTCGTCAGTTGCTGAGATGATTTGGGAAAACCTTCGTCCACACTGCACATTTCAGAATCGATCTTGGGATCTCAGGGAAACACGGTGAACACCGATCACTCTTAATCCAATAGCAGCAGGACGTCGGTGGCTCGTGAATAATCTGGTCACAGCAAAGCTGTCGACTGAGACAGGAGAGCACCACACCCTCACGTGCAAAAAATGTGTGCCGCGCATTATGCGCCGGCGATTGGAGCCCGCCGCCGCGGCTCCATGGGAACACTCAGCAGGGAGCTCTGTAACTGCCGGGGGATCGATACCCCGCCCACGGAGAAACTGAACCCGAGGGGAGCGAGGCAACAGCCCTGCATGACCCCCGTGTGCCGCCCGAGACACATGTGCCAACACAGCAGGTCAATATGTCTCGAGGCAGCAGTATGGGGCCATCACATTTTGGGACAGTTAGCTGACTCATCATGCGTGGCAGCAGCCCCTCTCCCGGTGATTTGGGGGAATTTTAATTGTGTCAAAAATCCAATCAGTTTGAATAAAATTGTGAATGTTTGTGTTGTTGTTGTTGTTGTTGCTTGAATTAAACTCATGGAGACTGATTAGAAATCACATCCCAATGAAGTTCTGTATGTCCGCATGTGGCCAGTGTTTTCATACAGTGGTTCGTAAAAAAGTACAATAAAATAAATCGATTGGAGTGCTTCGACGTGAATGGAACGCGTCCGATGGTGTTGATGGCGTAATCGTGAGATGATGCGGTGAGAGGGGTGGCGGCGGATGACAACCCTTTTGCCCGGGAAAAGGGAAAAGAGGAGCGCGGACTTGGGCAGAAGAATATCAGCGATATCGGCTCCTACTATTAACACCGGCCCCGGATCAATAACCCCCTCTCTCCCGGGGCAGCACTCTGTGGCAGGGTATCGATCTCTCTAAATGCAGGTGTCTGCATGTTGCTCTGGGTAAAAACACTGTGGCCTGTCTGTGTGTGCCAGTATACAACCCCACCCCCCCCACTCCCTCAACCACAGCCCCCTCTCTCTCTCTCTCTCTCTCTCTCTCTCTCTCTCTCTCCACCCAGGCTAAGCAGCTGACGCAGCGCCTCCGCGGAGGCCGACGTGTGACTTGATGCCATCAATAAAACCATCATCCGAGATGGACTTCCATCGCGCCCGGCGCGGCTCCCCCCGGCCCTCCGCCATGAATCACCTTGATAGAGGCGGACCCTCGAGGAGACAAACACTCAATATCTCACCAGTGGGGCTTTGGCCCGATCCATACCGGTTCATGTTTCTTGCTTTTCTTTGCTTTGGAGCTACTCTGGGTCTTTGGGGCTCTGGGTTAGTCAGCGACGGCGCTCGCCGCCGAGCGGGTTTGGGGTTAAAAGTGAGAGCGTGTGTGAATGACAGGTGAAAGTCAAGCGGGGGGAAGGCTCGTGGCGAAGTGGAATAGAAGGTAGAAGTTGCGCGGGGAAGTAGGTGAGGGCGGCTAATGGAGGATGTGAGAGAGTCAGGAGGTCGGGGGAAGCACAAGTTGCATTCGAGGACGACGCTTGTGTCTGTGGATCAGCTGTTCTGTTTTTATCTTTCTCCTGACAGCTTGTTTGGTTTGCGTAACAGCTTATTATCTACACACGTGACAAAAGGTCACACTGTGTGTGTGTGTGTGTGTGTGTGTGTGTGTGTGTGTGTGTGTGTGTGTTAGTATATTGTTGTGAGGACCACTTTGAGTTTGTCTGGGGGTCAAGACCTAATTTTAGGGTTATTTGGGTTTAGGTTTGAGTTAGTTGGGTTTACGTTAGGATTGAGATTAGAGTGTGATTTATGGTCTGGTTACAGTCGCAGTTCAAGGTTGGATTAAGATTTAGAATTGGGGTTCGTTTCAGGGTTCCAGTTTGTAAAATCTCGGTCAGGTGCGCGTACGATTTGGTGACATCTAGAGGTGAAGTTCCTTTGGAGGCTGCCATGTTTCCAGTGAGGCAAAATGTGACATTATCCATCAAAGACTTTCCTGGACACGAGAATCAGAGAGGAAGCATATGTGGCCGGAGTATGTAACTTCACCATCTGGTGGCTCTAAATCTTACAGAATGAGCCTTTAAGCCTTTTAGTTTCTAAAGAGAGTAATATGGAATCTGATGGATGCCCAGTTTGGTTTAGGTTTAGGTAAAAAAAAAAAATAAAGTCACCGAAGGTGGCACTCGGCTTGATTTTAGATCCGACACCGACGCAAAACAACACTCTTCGGTAATCGATGAAGCGAGCGTTCGGGGCGAACACTTGACAGTTGACAGTAACAGTGTGGAAGACACCCTGCGGCCGCGTATCTCAAACGGGCCGCGCTATCACGACAGATGAGTCTGAAAGGACACTGAATGGCTTAAACTGACTGATAACACAACAGACACAAAGATAGTCACACACACACACACACACACACACACACACACACACACACACACACACACACACGCAACTACATGGTGGTTGGTCCTCGCGCTGCGAGTCACCAAAGAAACTCTGGAAGACTTTCGGAGGAAACGTGAAAAATTAAGTGGCGCAAATGTGGAATTGGGTGATTCAAGTCACCGCCGTTAGGGTCTCGGGGGGTGAGGTATGAGGTTACGCAAGTTTCCATTACCGCTGTGTCTCTGTATACCTTCGCCCGCTGCAGTGTATACACTCTTTTTCTTTGTCGTCCACTTCCAACATCCACAAGTGAAGGAAGGGCAACCTACTTCTGCGAGTGTTCGGGCTCTCGGCGAGAAAACTGCTGCTGCCGGCGTCCATCCAGAACACGGCCGAGATTGATGAGTGTGTGACAGCACTCTCCCTTTACTCTGACTATGGGAGGCTCCAGCTCTGTGTGTGCATGTGTGTGTGTGTGTGTGTGTGTGTGTGTGTGTGTGGCTGTGTAAACTCACCCAGAGGGACTCCAGGCTTGGGGGGGGAGATAAAGACCTCTCCTAAAATGTAAACATTCTCTGAAGTGGCGAGCGGGGCAGCTGTGGACGCACACACACACACACTCTCACACACACACTCTCACACATTTAGAGAAATGCAGTCCCAAGGTCAAGGTTAAGCGGTACACTCTCTCAAAGCACACTTTCCCTCTTGACCCGCAAGTCTGGCTGTGGGATGGGGCTCTGAAGTCGGGGCTCTGGAACTGGGGCCACACCGAGGAAAGTAAAACAGAGAGTAGGTGCAAAGTGCTACAGAGCATTTGTGGTGGTTGGTGCTATAGGACGCAATGCCTTTTCATTTAGGGTCACGCATGTAGCATAGTACTATTGACGGGGGTAAATGATGGATCCATCTTTTTTTTCTCTGTGCGCGGCAGCAGGGGCGCGACGGTGCCAGTTGTGCTTTTGCGTCATTTCTGAAATGACGTTACGATCGTATTTTCCGAGGAAAATTAAGACGTAGAATATTCATCCGTTTTTCCATGGTTGGTGTCCTGTTCCAACACTCACACTTCACAAGGTTTCAGTATTGGAATATAACCCAGTTAGCACGTAGCAGTGGTGGAGAGCGGACTGAAATGAGAGCAGCCACCACAGAGGTCAGGCGCTGGACGCATATTCATGTTAAAGGTGCAGTGTGTACGATTCTTGTCACTTCTATTGTTAGAAAAACATATCACAGCACAATGACAAATTATTATTTGCATCATCATTGTGTTATTGTTCCCATGACTCTAAAATGAGCCAATTCAATGTATATTTAGGAGTGGATCCTCTCTATGGAGGCCGCTATGTTTTTACAGGTTGGACGTACATATTTGAGTTTAAGGTCTACCACAGAGTTTCCTGCATGTTCAGAAGGATGAGGGTGAGGTGATGGATACAACCTGCAACTTCACCACTAGATGTCACCAAATCTTACACACTGCACCTTTAATACGTAGTTTTTGTTTGCTTGTTTCTATTTTTTTATACTTACTGTACATGTATGTTTGCGCTCTTTACTACATTCCTGTGCTGCTGTCGCATTATGCAAATTTCCCCACTGTGGGGCAAACACAGTGTGATCTTATCTCATCGTATCAACAGATATATATAGAATTGCATGACCACATATGAAAGTCACATTTATTCTAAATCTAATCACCATTTATGTACATTCAGATATAAAAGCTGAATAAAAGGTTCTCCTTGTTTGGAAGGGAAAAGTAAAATGACAGGGGATCCACCTACAACGCACCGCTTCACCACTAGATATCACCAAATCATATGCACTGTACCTTTAATATGCTGTGGACACATGCACAGCTGTCTGGGATTATGAGGATCAGTATCTTTCAAAAGGCAACCTTCAGAATGCAGACTGGTGGAGCCAGGAATCGAACCACCGACCCTCTCTTTAATGGATGACCTGTCTGACTGAGTCCAGGGTATTAAAGGTGCAGTGAGTAAGATTTCCGTCAATTCTTGATGGACATCAATTGTATATTTATACATTTTTACAAATGTATAATCAGCCCAATGTATGCCTTGCTTTTCACATAACCTTAAAATGAACCCGTGACACCAGTAGATGCCACCAAATCTTACACACTGTACCTTTAAACAACAATGTAATATTTGTAATTCTTTCAAACCAAATTAAAGGTGCAGAGTGTAAGAATCAGTTGTCATTAAAACTCAAAAGATGTTTTTTACATCCATCTGGGCCACTGTAAAAACATGGCGGCCCCCATAGGCCCCCCCTCCTCATGTAGATATACATTAATGGGTTCATTAAAGGGTTATGGAAAAAATAATACATTTTGGTGATTAAAAATTCATGAAAATGTCAGTATGTAATTGTTTCGTAATATTGACAGAAATCTCACACACTGCACCTTTAAATCAGTGAAATAAAAGTCTCTCGAGCCTTACGCAGATACTCACAACACACATCGTCCAGTGGTGTGTGTGAAGGTGTGTTATTACCAAGGTGATGTTTGTGTGTACAGGGGATAACACACTTAACAAGTACTTAACAAAGTACCTTCTGCTCGGTGGAAGTGCTCAGTGAAAAATAAAGGGTGGGGGGGTGGCGGGGTGAGGGGGCGGGGTCGGGGGCAGGAGCTGCTGGTAATCTTCGCTGGAGTCCATCTTTATTATCTTGGTCAATGGACAGAAGTGGATCCCGGAGTAAAAATACCCGAGTCTGCTTCTCATCACGCCGATGCTCTTATCTGACATCTGCAATACATTCAGCAAGACGAGCGGCCGCATGATGAATGGAGCCTCGGCGGAGACGTGTCTACTGAATTTATACATATATGTAAATACGTCGGCGGACTTTTCTTCGGCTGTAACTCCGCGGATCATTTTTCGACCATGAAACTCTAAATTTGACTTTCAGAACATGTGGCCGTCATTGATTCAACATGGCAGATTCACCGTGGATGCCACGGACCTCAAGACTGGATTCAAGCCATATATGTTTTGATTGAATTCCTCTATGCGACTACTTGCTGTGAGAATATGAGAAATTACCCCAGAAGTATAGTGTGAATCACGATTAGAGAAAAATACAATTTTACAGTCAGCGACTTGACTGAAATAATCTCTGCACGTTATTAATAATAATAATAATAATAATAATAATATATTGTATCAAAATGTTACAAATACCCAAGCAAGGGCACTGGATTATGGGTATCGAGGAGGCAACAGCACCCCCACTGGCAAGGAGCTGTCAACAAGAAAAAAGTACTATTACAACATTTTTTTGTGGGGTGGTACTTAGTTACATATTCTCATACAAATGTAATGTACTTAAATTTGACACTGACTATTCAACATGACGCAATGACATCGATTCTCTCAGCACATCCATCTCTCCCAATCAAATGAGACTAAGTCATACTTGTTGAAATGTACCGGGCAACTTTTGTTGCCACCATGTACATCAAACTTTGTTCCTAGAAGGAGCAAAGTGAAAGTATGCGTAGTAACATCTCCACCTCCAAAAGAGCAACAGATATCAATCCAGCACGGGCAGAGTCAGGGGCACGCGGGAATATTAGCTGCGTTTCAGGACGACAAAGTGAGAAATTGCAGCTTGTGCTCGACAATAGTTCCGCTCCGCTGAGCTATTGATTTTGTCCCCCGGTTCCTCAAAGGCTCGGGACACTCTGCGGGCCCTCGGCGGCGCTCCCTCGTCCTCCTCCGGGACCGGGGATGAGAGGACAGCGCCACCGAACATGTAAGTGAAATGTGTGGCCAATCATTCAGGGAAACACCTCCAGAGATAGCTGTCCTTGTTTTTAAACTGAGACAATTGTGCACTTTGGGTTGTTTATTTGATTTTTTCTGTTGCTGTCTCCGAGCTGCTCGGGGATGTGAACAACCTGCATCAAGTCGGTCAAGTGCAAGGGGAAAGAGAGAGAGAGAGAGAGAGAGAGAGAGAGAGAGAGAGAGAGAGAGAGAGAGAGAGAGAGAGAAGAGGACAAACAAGACGGAAGGCAGGAAAAATGAATGTAGATGCAGTAAGTGCAACACGAATGAGGAGTCGATGACGTGCAAAACTTCTTGCAGCAAACAGCAGCACGACAGACAGCAGAGTGGAAAGGAAGAAGTTTTACAATATCTGTTTCAAGACTGAGAGAAGACCGGAGGTCGACTTGACGGTCCATCCTCCATGTCGCACGTTTCAGTGTCAATAAGTGACAGTGGAGTATCGTGTTGTTTGTGAACTGAATCACCAAGAGTCGTGAAAGTCTCAAAATGGATCGAACTGGCTCTTTATCTCTGTGATGAAGTCGAAGGAGAGAGTTGGGGTCGCGCACCAAACGATCAGATAGACGTGGTGAAACTGTGGAATGCCACTTTCTAAATAATTATTCATCTCACTAACTCCTAATAGCAGCTTATCCCGAGAGACGCCTGATGACGAACCCGTTTGTTTTTAATTTCATGATTCCAACCAAACATTTTAACATGTTATCGTTTTTCACCATGACAACATCAACAACTTTAAGGACAGAAAATGGACTGATTATTAAAAAAGGAACTTCAAATAACTTCATCCATTTATTTAGACCCAGGGATAAAGAGCTCAAACTCTCTGAGCCGAACATGCAGACAAACTTGCAAATGCCAGAACACCAGTAATCATATTGTCGTAGTTTATTCCATTTCACCTTTAAAGTAGGATTTGCCTCATACAGAGTGACGTTTCCTGTGCTGCACTGACACAAGCCTGCGAACGGCGGCAGGGGCAGCCGCGGCATTAAGGCACCACCGCCGAGCAGACGGACGGGCGGCAGATAAAGACGACTCTATTAGTCTCGGCTCATTGTGCCACTCTGATTTCTTTCTACTTCCTAATTGGCTGGCTTCTGTAGGCTTGGCGGCCATATTTGAGTTTAAAGGGGAAAGCTCCGTGGGTCACGGGAATAAAGAGACCCATTTGACAGGTCAGCAGGCTGATGTCTACGGCGATGTCTCGGGTCAAAGGTCAAACTAACATCAAGATAGGCCGTGGCAGTGTGGGTCAGCTCCTACTACAGCGGAGAGCCCGGTAAGTAAGTCAGCAGACGGGCTGGAATGTTGGTGGAAAGTGCTTAGCGTGAACCGCAGTTCTGACTCAGACGGGCTCAGGGAAACTTGAAACATTCTAAAACGTATCATAAAGCACAAATGTATCAAAAGGCACAGTGACTTTACTTACTGAATACACGGCCTTGAAAAGATGAAATCATCATCATCCTCCAACTCGAAAGGAAAAAAGTTGCATTCTTTTTGTTTGAACCGATTTAAATAGATTACAATAATCTAACAAATCATTTTCATCATTTCATCGTGATTTCATCACCTGGTGTTTAAAGGTGCAGTGTGTACGATTCGGTGAAGTTGCATGATGTATCCATCACCTCGCCCTTCTGAGCGTGCAGGAGAACTTCAGACTTCAGTTGTCATGAAAACTCAAAAGATGCTTAGTGCATCCACTTTTACTACTGTAAAAACATGGCGGCCTCCATAGAGAGGACCCCCCTCCTCATATAAATATACATTAATGGGCCTATTTTAGAGTCATGGGGGGGGAATTAAACGTTTATGTGATTATAAATTCATGAAAATGTCAATATGTAATGGTCTTGTGATTTATAGAATTGCCAAAAATGACCAAAATCATACACACTGCACCTTTAAATCAGCCAAACACACACACCACACGATGTACAGGGGTTTGAACAGTATCTCTGCAGGAGGCCACTTCTGTGTTTCGCTGATTCAACACCAAACATCGCATACACACGGAAATGCATATTGAGAAACAGCATCGAGATTTGAGCCAGATATCCGTTGTTTCGTACATTAACGGGGGAAAACCCTCACAAAAATAACTAAACTAATCCAATTATGAGTAATCCATGAATCGCTGTTGTCGGGGGGGGGGGAAGCAACTGACAACAGTCTTTAGGAGGGATTTGGTTTGTCCAACAGATCACATTGGAATCAGCACCCTCCTAACTTGATTAGCATTAACGTTCACCTCCAGATGAGTAACCCATTTTGCGCCCCCGACGCGCGCTCACACGCATGCACACACACGTGTGCGCGCACACACACACGCGCACGCACATGCACACACAAGGCAGGACAGTCTGCCTGGCACCAGACAGCAGCGCGCGGCCAAATGAGATGTGTGAGAGCCCCCTGCTGCCAGGAGACGGACAGGAAGAAGAAACAAACCCTCTCTAATGGAGACATGACATGCTCGCCGGGGCGGAAACTCAAACAAACGATTAATGGGCCATGGAGCCTTCGGTGCAGCAGCGGCAGAATACGCTCCACTGCTCCCCCTCCCTCGCCCCACCCCTCTCTCTCTCTCACCCTCTCTCTCTCCGTCGCTCTCGCTCTGTCCCACGTTTGGCCGAAGGGGGTCGGGACATTTCAAGAGCCAGGCCTCTACCCTGAGGCGACATGTTTCTGCCACCCCCTTACCCCAATTCTACCGGGATCCCTGAGCCGGGGGCCGGGTGAACAACAGCGCAATTGGGGGGGGGGGGGGGGTCGTTAGCATGGCGGGAGAAGAGTG
>JAFBJT010089560.1:7103-27444 GCA_016785325.1 Chascanopsetta lugubris
TTAATTTGTATTGCAAATTATTGTTACATTATAACAATCTCAAAGTGCGACTTAATTAAAATTAATACAAATAGTTATTAAAATAATGATCAAGATCAATATATACTTTCAAGTGCTTAAAAGGAGAACTTTTAAAAGAAACATTTAGCCAAAAGCTTTTTCAAAAAGGTAGGTTTTTAGGTTTCGTTTTAAAAGCATCGACAGACTGTGGGGCCCTCAGGTGGTCAGGGGCCCTCCCTGTTCCACAGCCTCGGGGCAGCAAAGAAAAGGCCCGATCACCCATGGTGCGGAGCTTGGTTCTGGGGGTTTGGAGGGTCTTTGTGTATGCAGAACAGAGGGTCCGCGAGGAGGTCTGGGGGGTGAGGAGTTCCTTGAGGTAAAGGGGGGCATGTCGATGGATGTATTGGTGGGTGAGGAGGGAGACCTTTGAGTGGGGCAGGGAGCCAGTCAAGGGATTCCAGGATGGGGGTGATGTGATCATGTTTGTGCACCCTCATCAGGAGAAAGTGAAACTCATAGGTTGAAACTTGCACAGTCGATGCACTGTGTCTGTGAGACTAATCCATAGGTCTTTGTATGACTGAATGCAGCTTATTGGACATGTGTCACCTCCAGAATGGGTATAGATGCCCATCTTCCTCCCTATTCTGTAGGTGCAGGTGCATCTGAAACAGTGATAGTTTACATGTATGCATTTGTGTTTATATGTGGCAGCCCTCAAGGGCTTATCTTCCTGCTTTGCTTTATGTAAATGTATTTGTTTTTTTGTAGAGCCTGGGTTTGAACCATTTGCAGTCCCCAGCCTCATAATTGAATATTCACATCGTAGAATAAAACATCTTGGACTCCTTGGTCGATAATCGCTTCAGGATGTGATTGTGAAACAAACGGCTGCATACATGAGGTTGAGAACAATGGGTCTTGTACATTGTATCAGAGTTCTTTAAATGTAGCTTTGTTTGTCAAAACAACCAGACTAACATGACAGTAATTGGAAATTCCCCAAATAACCTTTTCAATGAAAGCTCAACTTGTACATCTCAGGCTGTTCTAACAATCCCAAAATCCTCCCCACTGATTGGTAAAATTCACACTGAGATGCCACTTTTATCCATTGTATTGCTCTTTAAGATTATCTCAAACATTTGACACAAAGTATTCCCACCGAGCGACGAGAGGAAGCAGGTAAACCAAGAGCATCAGTCACCAATTCTATTTCCCAGCTCAGGGAGGTGGTAGAGCCGGAGGGGAGGAACACTGACTTACACACCTCCACTTAGCCCCAGCTGAGGGCTCCCCGCCACCCCTGAGATAGAGTTACAACAGGGGGCCACTTGGAGGCTAAACGCCCCTTCTCCAATAGGCCCCTCAGGGTCCCATTGTACATTCGTCCCTCAGTGGGAAACCTTGCCACCGCAATCTCTAGCCAATCACCTTCGCCGGGGACAGTCTCATTTGTGTAGACCCTCAGTGAACTGTGCATGGAGGTTCTGGAGAAACTGACACTCCAAGGACATATGCAACCAAGTGTAGATGTTTTCTTTTTTACCCATCCATACAAAGTGTGGTATCCTCTAGCTCTGCAGAAGAACGATTATGTCAACCTTTTTTAATTACGTCATCTCTGCATTTTCAGACACCATCATGTGCTGCCGTTCCTTAGCGGTTCCCTTTAAATGTGCAGTGTGTACAATGTCTGTCATATTTGTCACCTCTAAAAAATATTTCAAAACATTTACATACCTTTGTTTCCATCAATGCATAATCACTTACATGTTGTTGTTTTTATTCCATTATCCTTCATATTTGATTGTTTAATAATCTATTATTTATTTAAGTTACAAATGTTATGTGCATTTCCATACATGGTACACTTGTAAACACACTGAATATATTGCTATACATAGACGGTGGCATGTGTAATTCACTAGAGTTCATGGATTCAAAATGTTTTATTTTGAGACAATCATATGCCTTTGAGTGCAGTGTCACTGGCCCTGACACTGATACCCCCAAAAAAGGCCCTTTGTGTACTGGTAGAAATATCCCACGACCCAGAACTCTGGATAAGCAGAAGAAGATGACATGACATATGCCTTTAAGCTCTCATGGGCCACATACAATGATCTTGCAGGCCACATTTGGCCCACGGGCCACACGTTTGAAACATGTGCTTTAATGCCAGAGTTCTGCCGCCTCCAACTTATGCTCATCCCCTGATGTTTGTCATTAGATGTGCGATTTAGCCAGTGACACCATGGGTGAAGAGCTACACAGCATTATCTTTTCTCAGGGGGAACGTGGCTTTGTGAAGGAATTTGCCTTCAGAAGATAGCTTTGGGCTTTTAAAATAGATGTGGCGCCGCAGGCTCTGCAACCCTGTGGCCTCCAGTCAAAGGCCAAAACCGTATGGCTTTGTCCAGAGATAGGGTCTCAAAGCGGGGGATGGATGAGCCCAATCCCCTCGTCCTTGCTGTGCTGGCAAGCCGCTGATAACACCCGGTGTGCGTCCTTAAAGAGCAGGACGGGATAGCTGCTCCGCACGGCCGAGCAGAAGTTTGAATTTAACAGCTTTTCTTTGCATCCCGCTCCTTTATCGTAAAGAAATTGGGGTCTTATACTCCACAGCTTTCTTTATCACAGTGGGTGGAGCAAATAAGACAGTGGCAATGGCTCAAAGCCCTAAATGTGATATAATTCCATGGTATTTTCACTTGAGCTGAAGGTCAGTTAAGAAAAGATTCACTAGATATCCTCTTCCAGCACATTGTCATCTCTGCCGCAGCACAACATAATTACATATGTATATTCAGTTTCCATTTACCCTGTACAGAGAGCTGAAGAGTAATGTGCCATCATGCTTTTTTCTACAGTGGATGAATAGATCCACCAACTCCTATTCCCATATGTGCTGGCCATACATCCGATGTGAACACCACTTGTCTCTACAGACAGAAATATATGTACTTCTCTTTTGATTCAAGCCTCAAACTACTGTCACAGATCAATCGAACACTCAGGTCCACTGAGATTTGGCGGTTTTAAATCCCTCTAGTCTGGTTTCCCCCAGACTGCCGGGTCTCTGACTGTCTGTCAAACTGCATTTTTATATAAGATGTACATTAAATATTCCTATATACACGCTTGTGCAAATGCAATGTCAGTGTCACTGCAACAACATTCCCTCATGGACTCTGTGACTAACTAGGTTGCTACGGATCACGACGCCTACTCTCTTTGACTGGGAATCAGATTTGTCTTTTCTGACAGTGCTTTCCACTCTGCATGTATTTCTTTACATACACATACATACCAGTCACAGCTACACCGGTCTAGAGAATGACACTCAGAGTTCAGATTCAAGCTCAAGTCCCTCCATTCCTTTTGTGAAACCGCTTTTAAAACGTATGGTAGCCCTCAGCAAGGACTTTCCATTCTGGGCTACAGAGAAAACATGCTGGAGCAGAGAGGACCCACTCCAGCCCTACATATGAAAGGCTACTTGTAAACAATACTTTGTACATCTGTAAAATGACTTTATATTCCAGTTTTTTAAAAGGTGCAGTGTGTAATATTTCAGTCAAATCTATAGAAATGGAATTACAAAACAATTTTGCGACATTTTTACAAATGCTTATCCACCCCAATGTATGACCTTCTGTTTTACATAACCCTAAAATGTGCCCTTTAATGTATATTTACACCAGGAGCGGGTCCACTCTATGGGGGCCACCATGTTTTTCCAACAGCCCGTACTTATGATCTCTTGAGCTTTAATGACAACTCAGGACCACCATAGATTCTCCTTGCACGCTCAAATGGGAAGTGTGAGCCTGCAATTCATTTGATTCATTTAATGCACACACTTCATTCATCTACCAAGGTCCATCATAAACCTGAAAGTAGTTTTGACATAATCCTCCTAGTTGACAGATTAATAATCGAACAAGCATACAACAAACAAACAAACAAGCAAAGCAGATAAGAACATCTTGCCAAAGGTAAATGAAATACCATGTATTCAAGGTATTCCTCTGAGTCTTCTTGCTTCCATTCAATCACATGTCATCATCTATATCGAGGAGGATCAATAATAAACCATATGTTGTGTAATCCTGCTAACAAACAAAAGGAATAGGCGGAAATTGAAACCTCATCCTGTTGAAATAAGAATAAAAGTCGAGTCACACCACTTCTTTTTCCACATTGTGAAAAGAATGAACAAAAAATCTGCCTTGCCGTGTTTGCAGTCCATACGTTTGCAGTGCTTCTGACAGAGTGAACAGCACCTTAGGGTGTTTGTACAATCAGGTTTCGTGGGGCCTAGTTATCAGTCCGACAACATTTGCTAAGATAAGCATTATGTCGACTGGCTGCAGGCCTGGTTTGGTGTAAAAGGTTAGCAGAGTCATTGAGCTGCAGCTCGTGTTGATGCTGCTGCTGCGGCAGCATTCATCTCGGCGAGAGCAATGTGAGCGCTGTGACATTCTCGTGGATTTGGTGAGGAGCACGGAGAACGATATGGTCTGTCGGTGCGATGCAGATTGGCTGCAAGATGCCAAAGGTGGGATGTTGCAGAATGAGTGGCTCTGCACTCAGTGCCCCTAATCTGCATGAAGAATTTTGTATTCGAAAGTGGTTTGCAAAAACGATGTGCAAGCAGGAGTTTCGTGTGATTTTGTGTGAATGTGTGTGTGCGGCCGCAACCTACTTTAGACGGAACATTCGCTTGCTTACATGCAAGAGAGCGTCTGAGACCCTCCAACGTGCCCAACTCATCTCTCTCTCTCTCTCTCTCCCTCCCTGTGTCTACTGCTCGCAAAAACAGATGTCCGGGCGACCTGCCTCCATTAAACACAAATCCCCTGGAGTATAACTCAGTGCTTGCTCCACACCCTGCCCTGCCTCCAGACATCAGGCCCAGCCCTCACCATCCCTCTGCCCAGACATGGGACTTGCAAAGCGGACTCAGAGAAGTGTGACGGCAGGGCAACAAGCCAAGACTGGCTCCATCTTCATATCACTCCCGCTGGAGGTGGGAGAGTGCGAGTGCGGTGTCTGCCCATCCCTCTGCTGTAAGTGGTCATTAAAGAGCTGGCTGACAGAGCTTTTCTCTATGAGTAGTGGTGGAGGTGTCCTGCTCGCTGCACTAGCTACTCCACTCGGCACCACACGGTTCAGTCGCGTGGTGTCTGCTGGTTAGTGCTGATCCATCTGTCACTGTGTGCGTGTGTTAGCTCTAATCATGCTCTGGAGCCCTGTGGCCGGCACTGTGTCATCTCGCTGATGGCACTAATATTCAGGCCGGGATTGTGTTTTGGACAAATAGGACAAGAAGAGAGATGTGAGAAGATAATAGGAGGTGAAGTGGCTCCTCCACCCGTGGTCTGACCTCTCTGTCTCATTTTCAGTTGGAGGCTTTGCTTTTCCTCAAATGAACCTGATTAGTATCAGAGATCAAGAAAGAGAGGCGGAGCGGTGTGGGTGACAGGTTGATCCGGAGGTAATCTCGGTTAAGACCCTGCCGCCTGATTGCTGCGGACTGAATGTGAAGCAAATGTAAAACGTGTTATATGAGAGGAGCGCAGATTGCTGTGGATCAACCCTTTAATAGCACTCATTTTCCAGGGTTGTCTCATCAGCATCGCGAGTATGCGGCGCTCCACTTACCGTCATTACGTGCCTCGCTTCGAGTGCCGAGCAGATTTGCGTATGTGTGCAGATGAGAGCCAGGAGCGCTGAGCTTGGGAATCACCAATCCCGAGAGATCTTGTGTCATTTTAAGAAAGACTCCCAAATAAGATATGCTCCACGGTAACATGCCCCATGCTAGCACTAATCAGCGCCATTGTTTTTTTTCCCCTCTACCTCATAATCACATTCACTATTGATGAGGCATCATTTGATTACTATGGCAGTATTATCCTTGGAGTTAATGGCAGATGTAATTTTATACCCGTCAAGTACAACCTAATGTTCTATTCCTTTTTCATCCCTCAATTCCAACCGAATTGTTCTCGCTCCAGGTATTCCGGTAAATGGTGAATAAATTACTCGGAGACACCCAGGAACCTTTATGGTTTTTCATTGTTATTCAATCGGCATGGTGGTGGGTTTTATTTATCTATCTTTATTTTACGTCGAGAAAATCATGGCAGATAATCTCAGGAGCAGGCGTGGTGGAATTAAGCTGCGTGGTGCCTCGGCTGGCCCTTTCTCTCCCCACGCCTGCCTCCCAATCCAATCTGGTCCATTCATCAGATGGAAGCGATAAGCTCAGGGAGCACATGCAGAGGCACTGTGTCAGCTAAGCTCTCTGACTGTGTTATGTTGCGGCAACCGGCTCATATATGTCACCACCTTGGGTTAGAAAAAGTACATATATATAAATCAGCATATGATATTTGTGTGTGCAAATGTGTGATAGATGATAGAAAATGTCAACGTAGGACACACTGAAGGTCTTTACATTGCACAAGGGATTTTACAGGTAATGTGACCTTCACGGGTTGGAACGTACAGCATGCACAACACATGGTAGGTGAATGACTAATTATGAAGCCAGATCATCCTGTATAGGAACAATGCCATCGTGCACCACTGATGTCAGTGGTGACTGTAGAGAGGAGCGGAGGTATAGAGAGCCCACTGAGTTCCACCAACCTCAACCATATGTTCTTGCAAAGCATTCAATAGTCTTGATGAGAACTTGGTTTGGTCCATGTCCCATGAAGTAACAATGAGGAGGTAGAGTTGTGAATCAGGAGAGCTCATGATTTATTTTGCAGCGCGCCATGATTTGACTTGATCTCTGCGCCATTGACAAACATATTTGTCAAAGGTTCTGTGTGTGACTTTTAGAACATACTGATTCTTTTTACTCGTAAAACACAAAACAGTTGCTGGTTTTAGGTTGTGGATGTAATTTTGCATGGACTTATCAGGCAAAATTCACAGGGCAACTAAGAGCTTATGTTTTGGTAAACATTGCCATGGAGCTTGGTTTGATTTGGTGCAGAGCATGTGTGCATAGTATAAGATGGTGGGGTTTAAAATGTTTTCTTAGTTTAATTTAATAGTCAGTGAAACTTTAGCAAAGTGCATTCATATCATGTCCTGGCATCTTCAACTGCTTGTCCAGTAATCTGGGTCATGGGGCATTTCTACCAGTATGCATAAGGCCGTTTGGGGGATCAGTGTCAGGGGGGGGGGGGGGGGGGGGGGGGGGGGGGGGGGGAATCAGTGTCAGGGCCAGTGACACTGCAGTAGAGTCGGAGTGGGATTCGAACCAGTGTCCTATGCTTCTGTAGGCGACTGCTCTAACCACTGCTGCCCCTGCATGTTTGCTACAATGCAATTAATAAAATAAATCACATGTGCAATGATCACATTTGTAGACTTTTTTTTGCAGTGTAGCTGGCACATTGACTTTCCGTGTAAACACATTACTATTCATCAATCATAACTCAATTCTGTACACAACAGAAGGAAATCACTGTTGCACATCACGTGAGACTGCATTTTTTCAGCTGTGGTTAAAATATACAATGACAGACAAAAGGAACCAGTCTCACTATACTATGTTTGGTGCTGCCTGTCGGGCGTACGTCAGCCGACGGACACACGCAGAATCAAACAGGACTTTCACCCTGTGACTAGAAAATGAGTTGCATCCATCCTTTCATTAGGCACTTTATCTAACTTCAATTCTCCTATTTATCTATCTGGGAGAGCACTCATGTGTCACTTTCCCTTATCCTTGGAGACGAGCGTGGAGACAATGGTTCCACTGCAGCATTTCCTCTTGTTCTGTCTCTGCTCAGCAAAACATGACGGAACAAATGAACCAATTAAGTGTGCCGGTGGCTGTGCCGTCCCAGGGGGGGCGTCTAAGGAACTGAGACGGCCTGATTAGCTGAAAGGTAGGCCTGACTAAAGACGGCTAGCGGAGACGGCTGCGCAGAGAAGGGCTCCCGTAATGTGAAGACGCACCACTTGACAGTCCACCTGTGTGTATTGTCGTCTTCGCCTATGGCAGCTCGATTGGTGTCGACTGGTGTCGAGCCTGTTTAAAAGAAGGAATCTGTGCCGCGTGACGCACCTCAAATGTGCTTGTGGCAGATTAGCGCTGCGGGCGGACTTGACAACGAGCTCCCCAGCCCTGGAATGCTGGAGACATGATATTCCAACAAATTACCTCTGTGAGTGACACCTCCAGGTGCCAGGTTAAGAAATGTTTAAGCCACTCTAACTTTATTTCCATCGATCAGCCTGTGCTTCAAGAACACCTAGATGGGTTCCACTTGACTGTAAACAAGAATGATCAGTTAATACCTGCAGTATTGATCTGACTTGACCCTCTGAAAATGGAATCTCTACGTAGACACCGTTCAATCTCTCTTTATCGTACGCCCACAGATTTGAAACTCTCGAGCTCTCCGCGACTGAGGGACGGAAAATCCCTCCGTCATGGGGTGACATTTGTTTGTCTTCAGGCTCATTTTACAGCCAAGGTCAGATTCAATCTGTTTTTCATGAATAATCTGAAATACAAGAGAAAAAAAAAAATCAGTCGCATAAAGGTGCAGTGTGACATTTTCGGGTGAAAATGCATGTTTGTATATCACCTCACCCTTGCCATCGGAGAATGCAGGAGAACCTATGGTGGCCCTCAGTTGTCACTGAAGCTCAAAACATGTTAAGTACATCCACCCTGGACCACCGCAAAAACATAGCATTCCCCACAGAGAGGACCCCCTCTTGATGTAAATATACTTTAAAGGTGCAGTGTGTACAATTTTGGTAATGTTTGTCACTTCTAAAAATATTACAAAACAATTACATACTGACATTTTCATTAATTTATAATCATATAAATGTTTTATTTTTTTCCATTACCCTTCAGTGAGACCATTAATGTGTATTTACATGAGGAGCGGGTCCTCTCTATGGGGGCTGCCATGTTTTTACAGTAGTAAAAGAGGATGCACTGAACATCTTTTGAGTTTCAATGACAACTGAAGTCTACCATAGGTTCTCCTGCATGCTCAGAAGGGTGAGGGTGAAGCGATGGATGCAACTTGCAACTTCACCACTAGAGGCCACCAAATCTTACACCTGCACCTTTAAAGGGCTCATTTTAGGGTCATGTAAAAAGCTAAATATTACACACTGCACCTTTAAGTGGTGTCCACAGCTGTGATTCTTAAATCGAACCCATGCCCCACAGAGGTCAACCCTACTGCATTTGTGCTGAGCCGCACACAATGTCATGGAAGGGTTCCTCCTCCGGCCTTTGGTACACAACCTGCTGAATGGGTAACTATGCCCTTACCTGTTCAATACAATCTTTTCCAATCAATCCCTGACCCACTCAGCTATGATATTGGCCCTGCCTAGACTTCCCTTCCTATTTGCCTTACTTTCTGATACTATGTGTCAGCCCCCCCCCCCCCCCCCCCCCCCCCCCCCCCCCCCCCCCCCCCACCCCCCACCCCCTCCTCCTTTTTGTCTCCGCCATTCTGACAAGATCCGCAGTTTCCAGTCCTGGGGGGGAGAATCGAACATTCAAAACCTCTTCATCTCTGAGGCAATTTTCAGCCACCTTGTCCCCCATGGTCAATTTATCACTATGTGGAATGCCAGGAGGTGTCCTTGGGGCTGACCACTAGTCATTGCTCTGCCTGACACTCGGAAAGAGAAAAAGAAAGGACATAGAAGGAGGCAGAGGTAGGCAGAGAGAGAGAGGGAGAGAGAGAGAGAGAGAGAGAGAGAGAGAGAGAGAGAGAGAGAGAGAGAGAGAGAGAGAGAGAGAGAGAGAATGAACCTGACAAAGGCCCTGAAACAGATCCGTCCCACTCAGCAGAGCCAAGGGAGTATGCAGCCAGGCTGTCAGCACCTCTCATTAGTCAAAGGCAGCCTGCCTGACAATGTGACACTGATTACTGAAAGCCCTGATTCAGACTTTTCTCTGACTCGGTGTAGCTGCATACATGTATTCACACACACACACACACACACACACACACATGCACGCATATATTTATACACACATACTCACACACGGTATGTCAGTCTACTCCTTCTGCCCCCAAAATGATTGAAGTGCAGTCAATCCCATATAAAGGTGCAGTGTGTAAGATTTCAATCATTTTTGTCACTTCTAAAAATATCACAAGAAAATAACATGAGGACATTTTTCTGAATTTATAATCACCTGAATGTTTTTTTTTTCTTTCCCGATTTCCCTTAAATGAGCCCAATCAATGTGTATTTACATCAGGAGTGGAAAAACTAAACACAGTTTTAGTTTGAATGAAAACTGAAGTCTACTATAGGGGAGGGAAGGGTGAGGGTGAGGTGATGGATACAACATGCAACTTCACCTCCAGATGTCACCAAATCTTACACACTACACTTTAAACATACACCCCCCCCCCCCTCTCGTCTCCAAAGGGACGTGAAGCCTTCATTAAAAAGAAGAGATAAAGGACAAACTGGTGTGTGTTCCGGCTCTATTTTAAATCAATTTATTGATTCTCACAGTGTGTAAATAAATATTAAATGGTGTTATTGTGCGCAGAGGCTCTTACACTGGCAGGAGTGGCAGAATTAGAGGGGATGAAAAGTGGCATTCATTAAGAGTTTATCATTTTTATTGATCGGGCTGAGATGTGTCAGTGCTGAGGAGGATCTGATTGCTTTTACTTAATTGCTGCATCGAGTTGTGAAGGGAGCACTGAATTCAAGTGTTGCAGGATGGAAATAATTTTGAAGTGTTGAATTTCTGTGGTAGCTTTTCACGCTCTTCATATTTGATGCTTAGCTTTGGGAGTAAACATATTTGTTCAATTTCAATGTCAAGTGAAATGTTTCCAAAAAGCAAGAAGATGCAACAGCACTCTCCACCTTTAACCCTAAGAGATAACGTTTTGAATATCAACCAAGGGGAAAAGTGAGATCGACTTTTTGCAGGCGAGTTTGAAAGACCCAAGATGAAATATATATATATATATATATATATATATATGTATTTTCATGTGTGAGGATAAATATGATATGGTATGACATTACTTACAGATATAACCTCAGATTGCCTCCCTCTGTGTCCTTTCTATACCATCGAGTCACAATGAAAGAAATCCATTTATCTTTGATGTAAGGGTCGAGTTAACTTGAATTTCGGTCAAATAAAATACAACTGTTGTCTCTCCTTTGAAGGCACATGAAATTCATTAAATTGCCGCTGTTGGCCTCAACATTCTGAGGTCATGACAGTTATTTAATCTGTTTGTAACATGAATCGGAAATGTATGGCTGGTTGTTGGGTTTGTGCTGTTGATATATTAAATATTTAATCAAAGTTATTTATTTTTCCTTGATCTAGCAGCACAGATGGTTTTTTAGAGGGGAAGAAATGAGTGAACGATCATTCCGTTTTTTTAGGCCCCTCCAGGACGATGCGCACGCAAACTCCATTAAACACAAATTACATGCGCACTCTTGATAAATGTGCAATAAGGACCGTGTCAGAATAGCACATTAGACAGGGCCCTAATGCAAACAGATTACCACATGTAACCGTGCAGGGGGGAAAAGTAGATTTATGCATAAGATCTGAGATGCACTCTGTCCTACATGTAAATGTTTGTTTTGTAAAAGGAAAAAAAAAGGACAATTAGCACCACAGAGGGAATGATGTCCTATATACCAAGGTACAAAGCATATTGTTAATATGTAAGTGAGGAGAACAATGGTTTGAAAATGAATAGGACATGAAACAAAATAAATATCTAAATGAGATTTAAATGAGGGCAAAACAAAACAAACATGAAAATTAAGCCCCATTAAACAGGAGCGTGTTGATTGACAGTTGCAATAGAAATCCAGCAAAATACAATGTAGTCAGAAAGTGCATACATGATGAATCAGGAGGATTTTTTTTTCTTTTTAAACAGATGTGGTGTGTGTGAAGATGTTTTAATAGTTAATGTGTCACCGCACATATTATACTTTTTGGATTGAGAGGGCATCAGTCTTTATGTAGTAGCTGTGGTCAGAGAATAACCTCCACATGAAACTGTCGATGACTGATCAGTGACATAGCTGAAGTACAATGCAAATCGTTTGAATTTTCAGGAATTCAGGAAGAATTCAATACAAATACATAATACATATAGAAATGACGGTTTAAATTTAAACCGAGATAAGACTGTTAATGATGAAGGCATAAGTCAGGAAATGGTTGCTTGCATTATTTAGTCATCAGGGAATCAGTGTTAAGTGACTGAATTGTTTAATAACATGAAGCATACACTTACATTATCCTTATGACACATTCTCTTGACTTGAACATCCACAATTGTTCCATAGATGTTCAAAGTCATAGTCAAAGCACTTGGACATTACCTTGCATTCGTTTTTTAATAGTGTCACATTTGTAAACCTCGTAGATTTGTCCGTCACTGCTGTAACGACTATGTGGAATGAGACGTTGCAAGCAATCGCACTGTGCTAGCCTGTCATTCGTTTTCATGGGTCACTAGTAACAGATCAAAATACTGTATTTCTGTTTGTACATAGTAATACGTGCCAGTTTGATTGCTTGCTGTCACAGTCGGTTTTTATAAAAGAAAATGCACAAAAAATGTGCTATTTTCCATAAAAGAAATAGAAAGTGGCTGGGCGATTGGTTCTGAATTAGTCATGCGTATGTCAAAGTTTACACAAAATATTGACTTTCTGGCATTTATGGTTTTTGTGTAGCATTCAATTGTTTACATTTGCATCTTTGGATCCTTATTGCTCCGGATAAACTACTGAATATTGTCAAACGGAAGAGCCGCTGGATACCCATTTAATATTCCTGTGGTGTTTAACCGACGTGCTGGATGTTAAGCCGCAGGGAGACCGGAGCACGACGCTTTCTTGAGAGCTAGAAGCACAAGTAGCAGTAATATTAATGGGAAAGGTCGGCTCTGATAACAGTGCTCTGTGTCGCAGTGGTGTCATCTCACTTCACCCGCATGTCCAGGAAATGAAGCCTCCTTCCTGCTAATGTCTAGTACCAACTTCCAAAGTGAGGACTCAGTGTTTCCATCAAAGATATAAATTACATGGTCAGTCGATTGACACCAATCGCATGGCGAATTGCACTTATCGCGAAAACACTTGGAGGAAAATAATACAAAATCTATGTTTCGTGTTTTACACTCCGTGATGCCACCATATTGATCTTGTGTATTATTAATATTCTGCTGACACCGGTGACAAGTCCATTTCCATCTTTAATGGCAAACTGTAAAATAAATCTCTTCCGTTTTATATGGACAACTCCTCATGGGCGCACTCAGACTTCGTTGGAGAGAATCCAAGAGACGATGCTTGTTTACCTAATAAAAAGAACTCACTGTAGAGTTTTTGCAGTTTAATGAGTTTCTGTGGGAATGTTTTAAAATGCCTTGTTAGCATTAGAAAGCTCTTAAAATTGTATAGGTTCCCTTTAAAGGCGCAGTGTGTAAGATCTGGTGACATATAGAGGTGACGTTGCATGTATGCATCACCTCACCCTCACCCCTCTGAGCATGCAGGTGAACATATGGTAGATTTCAGTTCGTAAAATGTTCTGTATGTCCACTCTGGGCAACTGTAAAAAGATGGCGGCCCCCGTAGAGAGGACCCACTCCTTATTTTAGTATACATTAATGGGCTCATTTAAGGGTAATGGAAAATACATACATTACATTAAGGTGATTAGGAATCCATAAAAATGTCAGTATGTCATTGTTTTGTAATATTTTTAGAAGTGACAAAAATTAAATTGTACACACTGCACCTTTAAGGTATGTCTCTTACGGATGTACGATTATGCATTTGCTATGAGCAGGAAAAGCCCCTCACTGTAGAAGGAGTGAGCCTCGCAGTCCAACCAGACGTTCAGTTTCCGTGGAGACAACAGTAGTGAGGTCGCTGCAGCGCCAGTAGTGCAGAGAATACAGCGCTTGCCTTCTCCGGCAAAGGACCCTTTTCATGTGGACTGTCTGAGGGCAGACAGCAGGACGCTTGACCCCGGTGAGAAGAGTGTCCACCCTGCCCTTGAAGCACAGCCGTTAGCGCGGCCGGGCCAAGGATTAAAGGAAATTCGTAGGGAGTCGTCGGCTGTGGAGTTCTGACTCCGCGGCTGTGTTTCCCGGTTTGTACCACCTGTGGACTCGCTGAGAGGAACACAGTCTGTGTGCCTTTGATCGATTCACGTGGCATTTTGACCCCGAAGGCCTCCGTAGGCTCTACTCTATTAGAGAACCCGCAGCCAGCTCCCACCAGAGTATTGCCCTCCGAGGCTCCTGTGTTGCAGCCTCCCTGACATGAATGCTAAGTAATCTCTCCTTGGCCTTCTTCATTTATCCACACTTAACCCCTTTGACCAATTGACTGCTTTGCTTGTTTGTCAATCTGCCTCCACAGCGCGGCGCATGCTATTGGGCCGGCCTCTCATTAGGGTGTTGTTATTCGTAGCGCAATGCATCGCACACTGTCTGCTTGTCAGCATACAGGGGGGTATGTTATGTATCAGAGGCTGCAGTCCTCTCCCTCTCTCACTATCTGGGTTCTAACAAGGCCAGGATGGCAGCCAGATTGACAGCTGCTGGGGCATTTTAACAGGCCTGGTGTTAAACTGCTAAACTCTAAGGAGGCATATGAGTGATCGGCTGCCAAAGCACACAGAGCACAAACCCACTGCCTTCGCTGATGCAGTGTTCCAACTGACCAGAAGCTTTCACCGGGAGGAACAGCAAAAACCAAATATCTTGGACTCCTTCATGTGACGCTAGATCTAAATACGTATTGGCTCAAATATTAACAATACTTTTACACATGCTGTAGTTTTTTTGGAGTGAGTCGAACCAGACTAGAAAATACTGTAATAATGTTCAAATTCAAAAACTTCACAATGAGCCCTCTGCATAAAGTGTAGGTCCATTCTACTGAGGTCGGTGTGTTGCACCTCAATGTTTTTTTTATTTTTTATAAAAGGCCCAAAATGACAATTTCAAGGCTGCTATAGGTTAAGGGTTTTAAGATCCAATGTGCAACTTCACCATCAATTGTCACCATATCTTAAAGGTGCAGTTTGTGAGAGCTGATGACATCTATTGGTGAAGTTGTATGTTGTATCCATCACCTCACCCTCACCCTTCTGCGCATGCAGGAGAACCTATGGTGGCTCTCAGTTGTCATTAAAACTCAAATTATGTTTATTATGTCCACAATGGACCACTGTAAAAACATGGCAGCCCCTATAGAGAAGACCAACTCCTCATGAAAATATACATTAATGGGTTCATTTAAGGTGATTATGAATTGTAATATGAATGAAAATGTCACTATGTAATTGTTTTGTTTGAAATTTCAAATACGACCAAAATCTGTCACACTGCACCTGTAGACAGTGTTTTCACTTTGAACAAGGTAATTATAGAAAGTCTGTCCCTTGATGATAAATGATAAAAAATGATAAATGATGAAAAATGAATTCACATATTCTAATAGATTTGTAACAAAAGCCTAAATAGTTTGTTGAAACAGTAAATATAGACAAGTCATTATGTGCTCAGACAAATTAGGTTTATTCCAGTGACATATACCCTGATTAAAAACCGCTGCATGCAATTATGAAGACTTCTGTGCATTAGCAAGTAATTATATGAATAAACATGCCACACAGGACTGTTTTTCACAGTAATTACTGTTTAAAGTGTAAACCTCATGGTAACATAGTTACTCTCTCCACATTCACCTTAAATGACATTGTCACTTTATCCTCTTAGTTTTCACACATTTCACTTTTTGTAGTTTGCTGTTTATTTTGGAAATGATCCTTGGCGACTGCGATACCACATTTTAGTCCATTAAAAAAACAAGTCTTCAGCGTTGGTCTGGTACATTCAGCTACAATGCGTGGGGTGCAGATTTGGAGCAAAAGAAGGAAATGTGAGCACTAACTACAGTGGACTTTGCCAGTTCTCTCTTCTGTCACCTCCCTTTCTCTTCAAAGCAGAGGGGACGTTGAAAACACCATTTGTCAGTGCACATTACATCTCTGCTCTTAAATTCCCCAAATGAAAGCCCAGTATGTGGCTCCTTTCAACAGAAGATAGTAACAGGCCTTGTTAATTGGAGTTGGCTTGATTCTGCATGAAGCCGTATTGTCAGCATGACTGACTGTAGAATACTGGGCCAACCGCTCCATACTCGAACACACACTGATGAAAACACAGAATGGGCGCACAGTGTGCAGCAAAAATATGCAGCAAATGGAGGCGCTTTTATTTCAAAATAAAACAAGCACCCAAAGAGTTGAATCACTCCGAGCCTCCCTATTTTATTCATGCTATATGCAGCGGACTCAAAGTGAACATATCTGTATGCAGACAACAAGTGTTGGCACTGTCTGGCATGGATGACACAGAGGAGCGGCTTCGATCAGCTCTGTTCAAGTGCAGGATACGTCCAGCCAGATCAGAAATGGTTCAATGAGTCCAGATCAGTCAAGGCTGTTTCATGACACTAAGCTGTGTGTTAAAGACTAGATGGTGTTATAAGAGACAATTCTAATGCAACAGGGTTCTTGTGGATTCGATCTTCATTGCACTGATATGACTGGATGAGTCACTTTGAGGATATGCGGTTCACATTTAACAGGCTGAAGTGTTGAAATCCTATCCCGATTTTTCTGTTGATGTGACTCAGATCTGTGGCCGCGTGGGCACAGCAATCTGAGACTGGATATATTTCGTATGCGTGATCATGCAACGTGAGGGAAACTGTCATATCCAAATCCATTTCGCCTTTTACCTCCTGTATATGCATGTGCTGTAGCCATGGACCTGCTCCAGCAGTGAGGCAGTAATGCTAGCTGCTTTTTGCATTCTCAAGTCTCACTCTTACTTCCTTGTAACAGGTTCCATTCCAGGGCCGTCTCTTGACTCAATAAGATGCAGGATGAACTTTAATCATCCCACAGTGGGGAAAGCTCAGGGTTACAGCAGCTCAAGAGGCAGATTCAAGAAAGACACAGTTTGAGAAGGGAAAATATAAGAACACTATATACACAAAATAAACAAGATATATACACAAGGCATGCACACGGGTCAAAGGTCAGACAATTGAAACGCACAGACCGTATAAGACTTACCAGTGAACCGCTGCACCTACTAATATTTATAACAGTGATAAAGTTGTAATAGCAGCATCAGTGGTGATATAATAATATTGGTAATAGTGATAATATATGATAGTAATAGCAGCGATAGAAATTCTAACAATATATTACAGCAATAGCATAGCCTAGTAATATATGATACAAATAGCAGTAGTAGTAAAAAATGAACAATGACAGCAATAACAAGTGATTTCAAAATAGTATGTCAACATACTGTTGGCTATGAATATGACCCATTGGATCTGACCTGTATTGAATTGGAATCACAGAAGATGTCGCTTGTAGTAAAACATAATCTCAGTAGAGCATGTGCCGCTTTAAAAGCCAGTAGACGTCATTTGAAATCAAAATTTTCTTGATTCAGATTGAAATGAAATGTCACATTAAATTGCAATATTTAAGGAAAAGCCTGATCTGCTTTTGCATGAACATTTTAGGGATTCTTCCCTGTGTGGAATACGAATGGTAATCACAGGCTTTTGTGGACGAATCGCATGCTAACTCTGCTCAAACTACTTTATCATATCTAATGCATCACATTCAGATTGAGTACGGTTAGCTTACCAGTGCCTTAGAAGGTTACACTATTAGGGACTGAGCCGGGATCTTCCTGCCCGGCCGCAGTGAGCCGACACCATTCTCTGGGAGTGTCGTACGATTGGATTGATGCAGACCTTAGCACAGCTCAGGCCACACTTATCAGCTGGCTGGCAGATAGGACTTGTCATACTGCCTGTCAGATCTGATGAGGGGGACCACAAGCCTCACAATGGAGCTTTAATGCAATCTCTCTTCCCTGCAGCTGCACGGTCTGTCTCAGAGACACTCTTATTAGACTTTGTAAACAGCCAAATGTGGGCGCTAAGCTGCAAGAGCTACTGGCGGCCAGGTTGTGCCGCTAAGTCAACTCACCAAGAGACGGAGTGATGCATAAAGAACAACAGTTGCAATAAAGATACTTACAAGAGACCAAAGACTTAAGTGAATGATCTGACTGCTGAAGAGAGAGAGACGCAGAACTCTTGGTCAGGAGGTGATTTCAAAGTGCTTGATACTGAAGTCATGAATACGTATAGTTGATTTTGCACTTCAATACAAATACATGAATGCATTTATTTTACGTCTAACAACTTTTTCATTCATGGACTTCCATACAAGAGCGATGGCTCAGTGGCTCATATGTTTTTCATGTCCTGTGGCAACAGGGATGTGAAGATGTTGCCACATTTATCCTTCAAACTTTAAACGAGCAAAAAAGCACGTCCAGAATGTCAGGAAAGCCATGGATCAAACTGCAAACCTGTGGAACAGCAGCCAACGTCCTCTGGCACCAGAGCCATGACCCTGTTTTAAAAAAAATCATCAATAAAAGATCATATTTTAAAAACCAAGGTCTCGACAAACTTAGACAACAGACAATACAGAGGTTGTTGTGATGTGTCTCACAAGTGTCTGAACTGTTAGTTTGTCCCATTTAATTTTGAAATAACATGTTTTATTTGTCATCTGTGACTTTGTTTCTCATCCTTGTGTCTTTCGTTTGATAATGACTCTTGTTCTATGAGGCCTTGTGTTTTAGCGCTTTGCTTAATTTTTCTTTGTTTGGACATTTTGACTCTTTCTGTGGATTTTGGATTTCTGCCTGCTCCCCCCGGATCTGTTTGCCTGTTTGGGTTGCTCTCCCTTGTTTTGTACTTTTGTATGCCTGACCTTTTGTTACCTTTTATATTTACACCATTTCTGAACTGCCAATGTTCCGCTGACATCTGTCCTTGGCTCCCAGTCGGTAGTCCCTCAGACATCTGCTCCTCGCTACCAGTTAGTTGACCAAACATAAATCGATGAAGTCTGTGGTTCTGAAGAATCCAGCTCAAAGCTCAACAGCTCACGCTTCTCATTAAGCGGTTCGGCCGAGACATTGACAGGTCTGTGATGGGGACGGCTCTTCATGCTTTTGATTTCCAGTTGGCTGCCCGGCCCCTTCATCCTCCAGAGGGGCTCCAACTGTGTCACCAGTTTCCTTTCCAACCTCCTGGGGAGCTCCATGGACCACCCTCCTGCCTCGCCTCCTGTTCTATGAGGGACTCTGCCTTCACTGTCAGGCTGTGAAGCTCCTCCAGGGAGATTTCACTTTTGCCATGGGCCTTTTGAGAAATTCTGTCTCATTCACCCCTGCCCTTGCTCTTGTCCCTGCCCTCACCAACGGCATCTCGAGCAGTGCTAAATCCACCCGTCCTTCGACCTGTCTTTTCCACCTGAGATCGCCTCTTCCGTCCCTGTTCGGCACCCTGAGCTGTCCGAACAAGGTCGCGCCCCATCTCTGCCTCTACCTCAGACCATCCACTCAAGACCTGTCACTATTAAGTCCCCCAGCAAAGCCCCGAGATCTTTCACTTCATCCGTCTCCATCCTGTCCACTGCCCAGCTTTACCTGCCTGTGCCTACTCCTTTGGGTTTTCACATCTTACTACCAAGTCTCTTGGTTGGATCTCAATGCAATTTAGACCAGTGACTCTCAGCTGGTGGGTCGCGAGCCAAAAGTGAGTCGCGGGCCTTTGACTTTTCACAGATACAACCCACAAAGTTTGTTTTCATATGCTAAATACGACACAGACTACATTAAAATGCAGCTAGTTTTTATTTCTCTCTCCAGCGTTGCCCCCTGCTGGTTGTTTTTGTTTATCATTAAACTTGCTTTCTTTTCATGAGATATATTTGAGTAGTGTAGAGTAAATGTTCCTCAATTTGGGTCACGGCCCGTCATTAAAGGTGCAGCGTGTAATATGTTGGTAATTTTTGTCATTTCTAAACATGCCGTCATTTTCATTAATTTATGATAACCAAAATGTTTCATTTTTTCCCCAATACACTTAAATGAGCCCATTTATGTATATTTACATGAGGAGCGGGTCCGCCCTACGGGGGCCGCTATGTTTTTACAGTAGCCCAGAGTTGACATTCCAAACGTTTGAGTTTGAATGACAACTGATCTAGTGTAGTCTACCATAGGTTTTCCTACATGCTCGGAAGGGTGAGGGTGGAGGATGGATACAACATGCAACTTCACCACTAGACGTCACCCAATCTTACACACTGCACCTTTAAAGGGTGATGGTTGGT
>JAFBJT010089579.1:0-41244 GCA_016785325.1 Chascanopsetta lugubris
CCTTTGTTCTGACTTCTTCACCAGAACCAAAACAACACCAGAGTTACACTGTCCTACAGGAAGTCATCGTACAAACAATGTGCTGCTTTACACAACAAGGAGCCACTTGGTCAGTCACACAAAATCACAAAATGTGTGTGTGTGTGTGTGTGTGTGTGTGTGTGTGTGTGTGTGTGTGTAGGTGAATTCTCAGGCTGTTTTACAGATGTGAAATCCAGTCAACTGCTGGATCACACAGGCCTGAGCTGGTGGAGGAACCCTGCTGGACTCCTGCTCCTGTGTGTCTGTGTGTGTGTGTGAGTGTGTCTGTGTGTGTGTGTGTGTGTGTGTGTGTGTGTGACTCATATGTTGTGTCAGACCACTCCTGACAATAACGACAACAACCCTCGAGCAGACACAAAACGGCGGCGGGACTGTGACTGATCGCAGCGCAACAAACGGTGTTTGGGCGGAAGGATCTGTTTCCTACCTGAGTGCGAGATGCGGGCGGAGCAGACGGAGCTGACGCTTTGCGCTGGAGCTGCTGCGGAGACTGTGAAGGAGAAAGCAGACACAAGCTCACTGGGCAGGCGCGAGACAGACCTCCGCCTGAGGGCGGGGCCATTGTGGAAAAAAAATAAAAAAATAAGATGAAATGAAATAAAATGATACTCAATTCAATTCAATTAAATCGAAAGTTTCAATCAAAAGGCACACGCTGCCAAAAAAAAAACTTAGATATGTAAGAGAAAATAAGATAACATTAAAAAAAACTCCAATCAAAAAGCAAGCGCTGCCCAAAATATAAAATATACAAAATAAAGTCAAATAAAATAAGATAGAATAAAACAAAACAAAATATAAAATCCAGCTCTACCAAAAAAAGTACTTTTAAATAAAATACAATTTTGATCAATTATGTAAAATAAGATACTTACAATATAAATGTATGATAAATATAGTTTAGAACAAAACACGAGATTAAATATATTCATGAAAGACACCCATTGTATGGGGGAAAGTAGTTTTAAAGAAGACATGATTACGTTTTTGGGATGTTATTTACAATAAAACACAACGAGGTCATTTATTAATACAACACAGACGTGTTGAAATGCTGCATTTGTTTTGATGTAATACGACTTTTCCACCGCTGGGGGCAGTGACACCTTGCAGATGTACAGCTGATGACAGGGGTTGGGTGTGTTTCATGCCCAGAGGCAGAGGTTCAGGAGGTTGTTACTTAAACCCTAAACTGTGCACTGACCCCGTTGTACACTTCACACTCACACTGTCAATGTGCAACAGAGTAGAATCATGGGCACAGCTGTGACAAACACTACAGTTGGAAGCCGGGTATAGAAATAGAGCTGCTAGATCTGAACACGAGTGCCAGGGAAAATACATACAGAACAGGACGTGTACTATTATGATGATGATGATGATTAATACCATTGCTTTTTTTTTATTATTAGCACCGTTATTATTATTATTATTATTATTATTATTACTACTATTATTGTTGTTATTATTTTTGTTATTATTAATATTGTTGTTGTTATGATGATGATGATGATGATGATGATGATTAGAGTTGTTGTTATTATTATTATTATTATTATTATTATTATTATTATTATTATTATTATCATGGACAGGTGGCATGTAGGCTTAAATGATATCTAGTCAACTTGAAAAAAACCATGTACGCTTTACAGTTATTATCATTTTTATTCATAGTATTTATTTTGAGTATTCCCATCCTCTTGCAAGGCTTCACGTGAACTGTGAACTGTGTCTAACGGTATTATGATAAAAGCAGGTATGACGTCGCCCATCTATCCCGTGCAGTTCTACGTGAGCTCAAGCCGTTGCCATGGTGAGGACTTCCCTGAAACAAGCGCTGATAGCTCTTCGTCATCAACGCGTGTAAAACCAAATCCTCAGCGGGTAAACAGGATGGTTACAGAGGTAGGCGACTTCTTTTCTCTCTTTCTATTAAACACGACAGCTCGCAGGTGTTTGCTTGACGTGGGATAATGTTTGTATTTCCGTTTGACGCTCGGTTGTGTTTCGTTCGTAGCTCAAGTATAATTTTTATAGTTTAGAAAACAGCACCCGGAAGTGGGAAACGAAGCAAGAACACGTTCTCGTTTGAGTGACCATTGAGATCGCGCACGCGTTCAATGAAATTATTTTACACTGCGGTAATGTTCATTTTAATTCTGTGGTATAACACCGAGGACAGAAATATACGGGTGAATGAACCGGAAGTACCCCTGTCCCTTCAAAATAAGAGTGGGAGATTCCCTAACCCCTTCTCACCAGTGGCACCAACACCACTCACTTACATGGAAACATGATGTTCAGTTCTTCAGACGTCAACAAAGACAAACCCATTACATCCACAGATATGTGAAAAGTCAAATCAAGTGGCTTTGATTCAATACCTTTGATTGTTTAGGTCAATTTGTTCCGGGGCTTTGATAAAGATCAAACTTGATAAAGGGGTATTTGTTTCAAATCTTTACATGAAAGGCAGTGAGGTGTTAGTGTACAATGGCAGCAGTGGGCTGAGAGGAGTTTACACTCAGGTGAGACAAGACAAAGTCAGGAACAGATTCATGAGTACATCTGATTCACTGAAGGTGGAGAGCAGTTAGGCAGAGGAGCCATTTGTTCACAGTTCATTCATTCATTCATCAATTTGTTTACTTATTTACTTTTGAGAGACCAATTTGTCAGACTGCTTAGTAAACTCATAGACTCCAGTGATTTACATGTATTGTGCGCGTGTGTGTTGCCAACAGAGAATTTTGGAACTCATCTCACCCACATCTCACACAGCAGAACTTTCAAAGTGGCAGAGTTTAGGATTCAGCAAATGTCTCCAATAAATTAAAAAGTATAACATCAATAGTTCTGTTTTTACCGGTGATTAGATCAAATTCCTGAGGTCAAACTGTGACCTTTCCCCTTTTTTTTTTTTTTTTAAATCTGCAGCTTCAGATGCGTGACGTGCCGTCTTTACTTCTGGGGCCGATCCCCCCGGACCCCTCCCTGTTCCCACAGCACTACAGCAATCGACCCGCCTCAGGTGAGGAGCAGCCGGGCGCTTATTGTGACGTGTGCTCGGGTCCCACCCAGCTCACCCCCTCACTGTGTCATAACTAAGTGAACTGACCTTCCCTGTCTCCCTGCAGCTCAACCACGTTTAGAGGGGGCCGGGACATCGGGCCTGCTCTCGGGGCCCCTTGCTCCGGATCCTGTGTTGTACCCGGGCAGCTACAGCGCTCGTACCCCGGCCCACGGGCCTCGTGTTCGGCCTAATGCCATCCACATTCTGGAGCGAGGGCAGAGGGGCATCGTGGGAGAACTTCTAAAACTGGACGCTGTTTCAATGACGCCCGTCCCCAAACAGAGTGAGTGCGACTGACATTTTCACACAAAGTAGAACTTCCTCTTATGTGTTTTTTTTTGTTTTGTTTTTTTAAAGGTGCAGTGTGTAAATATTCGGTGGCATCTAGTGGTGAAGTTGCATGCTGTATCCATCACCTCACCCTCACCCCTCTAAGCAGACTTCACTTGTCATTAAAACTCAAAAGATGTTTGGTACGTCCACTCTGGGCTACTGTCAAAAAGAAATACATGGCGGCCCCCATAGAGAGGACCCGCTCTTCATGTAAATATATATTAATGGGCTCATATAAGGGAAATGGGGAAAAAATAAAAGTTACATGATACCAATACATTAAAATGTCAGTATGTCATTGTTTTGTAATATTTTCAGAAGTCACAAAAATGGCCGAAATGGTACACACTGCACCTTTAATTCACTTTAATGGAGGTTGATGAAGGAAATACATGAATACATCAAACTATTTGAGACAGTTTTTTAATTTTTAAAACATTTTTATTTGACCCTTTTAGAGCAACGAGTTCGCGACTTCAGCAAAGAGAATGTGCATCGTCTCCGAGAGATCCAGAGACGCTGCAAAGAGCTGGAGGCAGAGAGAACCCAGTCCCGCCCAGTCAAGGCTCTTTGGACCTCATCCAAATACCACAATGTCCCATCCAAGGTCATGACCCAGCCACAGGTATAACCAACGACGCTGTCCAGATATGAAGTTGGCCAATAGTGTTTATTTATTTATTTTTTAATCATCTAAAAAAAACACACACATGTTTTTCACACAGGTTTCCAGTCCAACCGTCAAACCCTCGTGTCAGAATTATCTGAAGGCCCATTCCAATGGAGGGTCCGCTGCCCTGTCCAGGCCAGGCTCCAAAACAAGTCGGCAACACGCCGCCTCCACCAGCTCTGCACACGACCTCAGTTTGCAAGTGAGGAAACGATGTTTGCTGGTTGATGCACACGCACATCATCGGACAAGCGGCGGTATTTACCTTCACCTTTGTTTCTGCCTGCTTGGAGGTGAATCTGATCCGTTTCCTGTTTGTTTGAACCGCCACAGTTAGAGGTGGTGGGTCAGTCCATTGACTTCATCAAGCATAACGCCCGGGCTGCAGGGAAAACCGTGATCCGCCGCTCTCAGTCTCTGACGAACCTCAGAGACAAGCCGGTGCCCAGCGCAGTCAAGGGTCAAGTGCCTGAGTAGTGAGTATACACCACCACATCTTGGTTCTTTTGTTTTTGCATTAAAGGACCAGTGTGTGAGATTCAAGTGAACTTCTCGGCTCATGGTGAAATTAGAATGATTGTATTCGCGCCTGAATGTATGAAAAATGACGTTACCTAGATGTTAACTCAAAGAGTAGGTCCCTTCAGCGGAGGTGGCCATTTTGTGCCGATATATTTTGCAGCAGTGCAGGCTGGACAAAATAAACTCCTGATTGCGTCCACATGCGTTCTCCTTCATGCTTGGAAGAGAAGGGCGATATGTTCAAGTACAACATCCAAATCGTGCACATGACCTCTGTCCTCTGACCACAGGGTCGGGGGTTCGCTTCCCATTTTACTCATAGATGCAAAGTACTGCAAATAGATGCACAGTGAATGTTCGAATATGACAATATGAATATAACTGTACTGTGAGGCGCTTGACAGTCCTTCTCCTCTGACGTTTGCATCTGTTCCACCTGTGTACGACTTGAACTCTCAGTCTTGAGAGGAGGAAGCAGCAGAAGCTTAAAGAGGAGGAGGAGCGGAGGAGGAACATACGTGATCCGACGGTCCCAGCGGGTCACACCCTCATACCTGAGAACGAGAGACGGGAGACGCTGAAGACCCTCAAAGAGAGTAGGTCTCAGTCTCTGTTTTTGATATGCAACATGTTAGGCTTAGTCTCTGAACTCTGCTGTTTGTGCTCATCTCCACAGCACAACACTCTCTGGTGACAGAGCTGCTGACCCTTCCTCTCACCGTCGACAATCTGAGAGTGCGCTCGAAAAATGATCAGCTCAACACCAGGCTCTCTGACATCGAAGAGGCCATTAGGATATTCTCAAAGGAAAGAGTTTATATAAAAATAGATTCGTAGCTCAAGGTGCGGAGGAGGAGGTGTTGGAGGAGGAGGAGGAGGAGGAAGTGGCAAGAGGAAGGAAAGAATGTAACTCTGTAAATCGACTGCTTTATTGAGAGTTTACCTTTCATTGATGTGTAATGTAATATAATATTGATGATTATTTTGTGGCTATTATGATGCAGTTTTTAATATTTTGGTAAAATAGATCTATTTGTAGAAGTTGGTATGAGATATATTTTATACAGCGTACAATCTAAAATGACAAAGTGACTTTTAAATAGTGTTTAGAAATGAGCACTGAGGCTGCTGAATATGTTTTGAGTGAAATGCAGTCATGTCTTGGAGGACGTGGAAGCAAATGCTAAGTTCATTCTGTAATAAAGTTCACTACATCCCTAAGTTACATCTGAATGACTGGATTTGCGTGTATGCTTGTGTCTTTTGTAAAGTGTTTTTGGAAAAGGCATTGCTTCGCATTGCATTAGCTTGAAATATAAATATTTTAATTACAATAAATTAGACCTTGATTTTTATCAAAATGACACAGATTCATCTATAAAAAGATATATTTTTACATTTCCTTTTAACGTTGCAATGTCCTGCAAAGCTGAACCCTGGCCTGTGTTTGTTTTGTCCACAAGGTGCCAGCAAAGTTGGTAGAACTGAGGGCACAGCAGTGATTCTATTTTGCTGTTTATTTTATTTATACATTTTTCTGTTTATTTAATTTTACATATTTTGTTCAGCACTTTGTAACCAGATTTTGGACTGTATCTTTCATTGTTTTTGGCCATGTGAAATGTATCTTAGAATTAATTCTCGATGGGTTTTTACAAAACTATTAAAGTCTAAATTTCCTGAAGCAGCAACAACCCTGCACATATGAAAACTACCAATGTTTTTATACCAAAAAAAGAGAGAATACTTTTATTACAACCAAAGAACCTGTGGCTAAGAATCAAAAGGAGTGTGTCACTTTAAAAAATATATGCCGTCATACGCACGCCCTGCCCCCTTCTACGTCCCCAAGTCATTGTTCAGGGTGAGCTAGCTTACGTGCTCACGGCTAACCACGAATTCAAACCCACTCAAACTTCAATTTGCACGTTTTAAAATATATTGGAATCACCGGAGCATATTTGAGGCTTTTTAAAATCCACAATGAGCAAGAGGAAAGCGCCACAGGAATCTCTCAATGAGGGAATTACAGACTTTCTCGTCGGTACGTAAAGGCTATTCACATAAGCTAACAGCAGCTAGCTTAATTGCTATGGTCTCTTTTTAAACAACAACCACCCAAAATGTTTAGTTTATGCCCCGAATTGATCAAAACGTATGGCTGTACTGTAATATGAGAATAATTGCACACTCTTACCATTGATAAATTTAGTATGAGGTTACAGGTAAAATAGTTACTGGCATTTAAATGCCTCCCTCTTAACCAGCGTTAACGCAGAGTGACAATGAATGATTGTATGTCTTGCTTGTCTTTACAGAGCTGGCCAACTATGAGAAAAATGTCAACAGAGCCATACACAAATACAATGCATACAGGTAGGATCTGGAGCCTGGTTCCATGTATTGTTGTTTCATGAGTGTGTAAACTATGACGAATTACTCTTGGAATATTAGCACATCCATTGTTGCTGGGAGTGTCAATCTCAGGCGTAATTTAATCAGGTAAACAAAGGTAAACAAACCAGTTCATCAACCTTTCAAAGGAAAATTGATTTGTCAATCTCACCTCAAATTCAAGAATAAAGATTAGAGACAGGATTCATTCAAAAAAATACAATGAATGTATGAAAAAAATCTTTTAGTGAAGACACAGACTGAATAATCTAGTGAATTGCACTTCCTGTTTGTGCATTTATTTGATATACACAAAGAATCATGCAATTCTATAAACGTATGAAAGGAGATTTCAGGAGATAACAGGACGACTAATGAGTCGTAATGTGAGTATGATAAATGCCAAACTTTTTTTAGTAATGTGCCACATTTAGCTTGGTGTTATGCAGCCTGTTTGTGTGAAGCAGTCATTACTGAGCATGCTGAGAGAGGGGGAAGTCATAAAACCCATGGCCAACTTTTGATGTAGAGAATTCGATTAGAGTTTTAACCTTGTTTTGATACATATTAAGTTCAAAAGTGTTATTACCATGTTGTTTTGCTGTTACATAACTGTCAGTTTTGTGCTCTGTGCCTTAGGAAAGCAGCATCTACCATCTCAAAGTATCCTAACAAGATCAAGAGTGGTGAAGAGGCCAAGAAACTGGTATATGACTTAAATATGATTTGACAAATTAAATATTTTCAATAACTGATGTTGACAAATACACTTGGACGAGCTGATTTGTGACACATGGTCCGTTGAACGGCACAAAACAAACAGTGACACTGGAATGACGCCTAAGCTCCTTCAACGTCCTGTCACTTTGAAAGGTGTGAGAAGTGGTAGTAATTAAACGCATGCCACATTATTGATTCATACAATTCTATTTTGTTTTGATACAACCACTCTGAAATAAGGGTTGTGTGACAAACGGACAGTTCACACTTCTGCGCAGATGTTGCCGTGGTTGTGTGTTATGTGATGTGCATCACTTAGCCTGAACTACCGCTCTGGATGTCTTACGTAACTGCTGCAGCTCGCAGCCACTCAGCAGCCTCTTGTTTGTTTTCCCATTCTCTCAGGACGGTGTTGGAGCCAAAATAGCAGAAAAGATTGATGAGTTCCTTCAGACTGGTACTCTACGAAAGCTGGAAAAGGTGAGTCTCCCAGAAGTGGAAACACACACACTGTGTATTTGTCCAACAGCAGCTTAAATTAAGACATCATACATATGTGGTGGAGATGCGGGCATTGGGTCAGATTCAGGCCAACAGAGCCAGCCACTCAGTGTCCTCTGAAGTGGGGGGTCATATGGCTACTCCACAAGTAGGGCCATTAACACATCAAATAGGACTCTGAGCTGGTTTCTTTTGGATTAAGGGAGTGAGACAATCGGAGTTCAACTCACAGAGGATCTGCTCTGTGTCACGGGTGGGGAGTGAGATGGAGACTTCCATCTTTCCCCTAATCTCTTCCTGTTTCCCCCCCTCTAGATCAGAAATGATGACACCAGCTCCTCCATCAATTTCCTGACCAGAGTGACTGGAATTGGGTTAGTGTTTAACCATGTAGAAAATGCCAAATGTTTTTTAGGGACATGACAAACTCTAGATGATTAATTCAGTTTTCAGTGAGACATCACATTTTTTGGATTTGTCTTGTGCATTTACATCATGTGCTTCAAGTAATAAAGTGCATCTCTTTGCTTTGACTTCAGCCCTGCTGCTGCCAGGAAGTTTTTTGAAGAAGGGGTGAAGACGTTGGACGGTTTGTTTTTTATCTCTGATCTACATTCAAATGTTTGGGCTATTGTTATTCTTTTTTGACCCACACTGTGTCTTTTGGACATATCCCCGTGGCACTGACTATAAATGCAGATGTCATGTGTATTTAATGATCTCTGTTGTTTATCTTATTTAGATCTGAAAAAGATTGAGCACAAACTAAACCATCATCAACAGATTGGACTCAGGTAAGTTTTGCTCTGTTGTCTCAGAGTCATTTGTTTCTTTTTACATACATGCGTTGTGTCTCACCAGTCACTTTGCTCCCTTCAGGTACTTTGAGGAGTTTGAGAAAAGGATCCCTCGCGCTGAAATGGGAAAAATGGAGGTGAGAATGCGCCTATATATATTTTTTTTTATTCTAAAATGAGTTTTGTTTATATTTCTAATACTCTTTGTATTTTTGTTTAGACACTGATCCTGGGCGAGTTGGATAAAATTGACCCTGAGTATATTGGAACAATCTGTGGAAGTTACAGAAGAGGTAAAAACTCTTTCTGTTGACTATAATGCTGATGTTCACTCAGTGACCAGACTTGGAACTTGGACAAACCTGATATCCTTTCACCTGTTGGTCTCTGTCCTTTAATGCCAGGTGCTGCATCGAGTGGTGATATTGATATCTTGTTAACCCACCCTGACTACACCTCTGAAACCGAGAAGCAGGTAACGTAAACCAACATAGATACAACTTCAGTCTGGAGCCTTTTCACCTTTTCTGGTTCATTTTGCGACGTTTGTCTTTTCCAGCCCAAACTTCTCCGTGCTGTCGTCGATCATTTAGAGTCCATTGGCTTTGTGACCGACACCCTCTCGAAGGGTGATACCAAGTTCATGGTGAGGCCTGTGCTCGTTTTGTCCCTTGTGCTCGGCTGCGTGTATTTGATGTGACTGGTAACAGGGTTAGTCCAGTAACTATCCCCAACCCATGAGGCGCATGACTGAGGTCACAATGTTCTGGATCTTGTGTTTCTAGGGAGTCTGCCAACTACAGCAGAGCGGTGGTGATGAGGAGGAGGAGGAGGAGGAGGAAGAGTACCTGCACAGACGTATTGATATAAGGTGCCCTGTTCTATATTTGCTGTCAGTTTTTATAGGTGACTACCTCAATTTCTTTAGGTAGAAATGGAATACTGACGTTTTTCCAAGTGTAGAATCACCCAAATGTAACAGTCATTGTATTCATTACCCTTGAATCGTGAGTAAACGAGGAGCAGGTCTTCTCTACACAGGCCGTCCATGTTTTTACAGAAGCCCAGAATATTCATCTTTGGGTTTTAACAATAATTGAAGGCTACCATCGGTTCTCCCACATGCCACATGCAATTTTACCATCACATGGCTCTAAGTCCTACACACCACCTTTAACTATATATCAGGATTGTATCTGTTTCTACTGCTGACCTTTAGTAGAATAACGGAACAATGTTGATCAAGTTATTTTATCTGGATTAAACTTCGCCCCCTGAAAACTTCAGGGGATTTAAAGATAAAGGATGAGTAGTGCAGGATTCTGGGACATCTTATGTTACACTTGTAGCTTCTGCAGGGAGGACACACACTTGATATGTATAAATGCGTAAAGCATCGATCCAAGTCCATGAAATCATCAACACACGTAAGATGAGTAGACACAAAATGTCAACACCAGATGTCACTAAATCCTACACATCATGTTCATGTCAGTGATTGTTTTTTCTGTGACTGGATTATGATTTGATAATGCAGATTAAGATACAAGGCTGTAACAGTGAAGAAGCATCTTTCTGTATTTGTCCTTCATGAGATGAGATTCATCTTTATTGTCATTACGCATAGAGAAGGGTAGGGTAACAAAATGAGGTTTGGCATCTCAGCAGAAATGCAAAAAGCTGAAAGTGCAAGAATCTATGATATGTACAAAAAAGTAATTACAGTAATATAGAGGATGGATGGATTAATGGGATGCTGCAAATATAAATGCTATAAATATATTTAACATGATAATATACAGATTAAGGTGCAGTGAACATGCTATACTATACATATACCAAATGATATAGGGATAATATTCAGATTACAGATGATATACAGATTATGGACCTGTACAGGTTGATCATTTATTGAGGCGATATGAACACATACTGTACAGATTGAGATGCAGCGGAAAGATTCATGACATGTTTTTGTTATTCTCTTGTCCTCGTTATACCAAAGGTTGATCCCTAAGGACCAGTATTACTGTGGAGTCTTGTATTTCACTGGAAGTGACATCTTTAATAAGAACATGAGAACTCATGCCCTGGAGAAGGGGTTCACGCTCAACGAGTACACCATCCGACCACTTGGGGTCACTGGTGAGTCAAATGCAACGTAAACCCGCTGAACCCTGTTTCCGGCAAACCTGTTTCTCGCATCGTTCATCAACTACACCGACTAATATCGGCTGTTCTGTGTTTACGTGCAGGTGTGGCAGGGGAACCTCTCCCGGTGGATAGTGAGAGAGACATCTTTGAATACATCCATTACAAATACAAAGAGCCCAAGGATCGCAGCGAGTGAAGCTGCGCGTACATCCCAGCAGAGGGCTTCATCTTTTCTGCAAACCAACTTGACAGCACGTGTAAAAGGGTGTGTGTTAGTCCTTTGAATAACTATCAAAATCAAACAAAACAACCAAGACAGTCATTTTTATTGGTTTGGGTTGTTTGGCTTGACATCGTCCCATTGGTGGAATTTTGAGTTACCCTGCATCCATCTTTGTATTGGTTTTTTATCTTACATTTTATTCTTCTTAGTGACACACAAGAGTTTGTCGGCTCATACGTTTTAAGCAAGTCTTTGTATTTATGCTGAACAGATATTTATTTAGTTTACATCAAGTGAATGGATCGGTCATAGTGGTGACTGAGGGGTTCTCATCCATCATGAATTTAATGTGTAGTTGTTACACAAGACAGACAAGAGCGGTATCATTTTGCTTTGGGATTTTAGGGGTTGGGCAATCGTTTATGCTTTTGTTTCTATTTGGGGTTTGTAGAATTTAAAATGTGAACGATGCCAATAACATTTAAATACAATTTTCTCCGTTTCTAGTTGTAACGTTTGTCCAAATTAGAAAAAGCATTTTCTCAGGTTTTAATTGACTTGTCAATGTTTGTGTCACTTGGAGATTTGAATGACTTGGTGAAACATGGGGAATTGTAAGTGTGTGTATGTGTGTGTGTGTATCTGTACAGTTTTCAGAGGCATTTAAGGGCAGTACTTAAAAGTATTAAAGCTAGGAATGCAACTGTAATCTGTGGTACATGTTTTCATCTGCAATACAAACCTTGAATATTAGAAATTGGACATAAAATGTTCGCTTTAAGTTGAAGAGTGCTTGAATTAAGCAGAGGTATTTCTATTTCTATTTGCCAAAATTCAAAATATAATCATTTAACACAACGTGTGATGGTAACCAGACCATGAATTGTTGTTTACATGACTTTAGACGAGTCCTTCACAGTATATTCATGTACATTAGGAGTAGGTCCTCTTTACAGAGGCTGACATGTTGAACTACCATGTTTTTACAGCAGCCTATAGAATGGACACACTAAACAACTCTTGAGTTTTTATGATAAGTGAAGGCCACAATAGCTTCTACTATATGCTCGACAGAGTGAGGTGTACTGAGCTGACAAAAGAGATTAGACACACTGTACCTTTAACTGCCAGTTAACAGTTGTTTGTATTATATTATTTATTTACAGTAGAGCGGGGTCCAAAGTACTGATGTCAAATGGACTCTGCAAAACATTCAAATAGTTATGTGCTAGAGAGAGAGAAAGTGAGATAGACAGAGAAACACAACTGGTCTCACAGCAACAAGTCAAAGGCAACCGATCATAGACATTCAGCAAGCGGTATTGGTATCAAATCTTTACATCAAAGGCAGTGAACTCTTTGTGCACAGTGGCAGCAGTTAGCTTGATGGTGGGTTTTTTCCCAACAAGGTATTTAACTGAAGCAAAGCAGATACAGAGATATTAGCAGATACACAAGGTACGTGAGCAAATACTGCGTCATACTCTGACAGAGGTGTGCATATATCTACATATGTAGCTTTTTTGTGTGGTGCATAACAACAATAATCATCTTCATTTTGGACATATCAAACATTCATGTCTACACCAAATTTTACAAAGCCCCCCCCTGCAGTCTATACTACAGACAACAATAAACAATATTAATAATATAGTTATTATTGTAATAATAATAATTGTTATTATCAAAACAATGGTTAGATGTGATTACTAATTCTGGATTATTGATAATTCTATAATAATTACAATAATAAAATAATTGTATAATAAGAAAAGAACAAACATAATAATCGCCTTGATGCTTTTGTTTTTAATGTGAAGGAAAAGTGTTGAAACGATAATATATTATGTAATGATAAAAATTGAAATTGAAATACGAATGATATAACAACACTGAATATGATCAGCATTGCTGTTTTTGTTAAAACAACGAATAAAACAATCTGTTATTAGTATATCTAATACTACTACTACTACTAATCTCATTAATATTATAATGATACAAACAAATACATGAATGAATGCGTAAATCACGATGCGGTGGCCGAATCTTCGCCTCCTTCGTTTTTACTGCGTGGGAAAGAATTATGAAACGATGCTAAACCGTCACGAGATGAGGCAGCGCCACTAAGACTGTTTACTACGGTCGCCATGGCAACGGGTGTCCCGCAAGGCATGCCGGGTTGAAATAAAACGCAGGGAGAGGTGCCAGAGAGACAGGCCTCTTTGGGCCAATAGGCGCGCCGTCTGCATTAATGTAAGCCAATGGGGGCTCATGTACCACACAGGCTGTAGCCGCTACACCCACAGCACTTTTGTGTGAAGCACTTCGCGGGAGTTGACAGCACAGGAGCGCACGTCTCTTTCCAAATTATTACTCAGCAAACAGGGCGCTGCTGTAAGTAAATGTAAGATGTTAGCGTGCGTAGAATTGTTTGTTGTTGATTTAGTTTCCCGCTGCCGTTTTCCCAATGGCGCTATCTGTGTTTTTAAACGGCGTTTTTGCGCGTTTGGCGGATGAATGACTCGCTAGTTATCGTGCTTTTAACGCGCAGCATCGCTGGCGCTGCATGTAGCTGTGTGTTGCTAGCTAAACCGTTTCCCTCGAACCGTGTCGACGCCGTTTGGAGTCGTTTTCCTGCCCAACTTCCTCCTCTTGGAATTGTTTGTGGGTCCATTTTGATTTGCAAGTCGATATGGTGCCAGTGTTTTTGTAATTTTTTTTTTTGCACGTAGCAGCGTGGTTTCGTTTTACGGTCTCATTTTTCTCTCGCGTCCCTTCCCCGTCCCCCCCCCCCCCCCTCCGTCTCCCGTAGCCTCCGGTGGGCTTTTTTCGGCGATAAGCGCAGATGACTCGCGTAGCTATAGAAACTACGCAGAGCGCGCATCCACCGAGCCCGCAGCTGATGGAAGTTGTTATGCAACACTTGTAGAGATGACAAGTTAGCGTATTGAGTGTGTAGTTATATAAGAACATCGTCGTTAAATGGCCATTTTCCTCCATAGTGAAGCTTCGCTGTGATTGATACGCAATCGTTTGAATCGATCGAATTGGAAAACCGCTGGGATGCTGCTGGTGGGGACGCGGGCGGGCGGGGGGGGGGGGTAGAGGGGATGGATGGATGGATGAGTGAGTGTGAAAATGCGCCTGTGAAGATGATGATGAATCCTCTGCTGTTTTGGTTTCCCAGGGCAACAATGTGGGGGCGGGGCGGGAGGGGGGGGGGGGGGGGGGGGGGGGGGGGGGGGGGGGGGGGGGGGGGGGCAGAGACAGGAGAGTGAGCGCGAGAGCGTCAGAGCAACGCCAGAACCGGCCTGTGATGGCGATCTGATGCGACTGAAGCGTGTGCCCACCGGCCAGCTGACATCAGCCCGCGCCGCTCCGACCAAACCTCGCGGCCCCTTCATGCCAGAGCCACATGCAAACAAAGACACAGCGAGGCGAGCGCACACGGACACACATCCAAACGGATTTGTTGTTCGTGACAACAGCCTTAAAAACACAGAAACCATTAGATAAGCAGCTGGATCCGGGAAGGGAGCGACAAAGACTTTGCGCTCGGCTGCTATTCTAACGCATCGGCCGGTTCCTGCAGCTGGATGTGTGACGATACTCTGAGATCTGAGCAGGAAAATTAGGTGCAGCAACACGTTGCCATGTGGTCTATGGTGGAAAAAGGCTGCAGCTCTATCTGTCATTGATTTGGCAACTTTCTAAGACAATACGTGGCTTGTGTGTGTTGGATGTAGCGATGGTGGAAAATGTGAGCAGCTCAATATAATGTGGAAGTGCTGCGCCCTGTGATGATTTTATGTGCTCCTTCCAGCACCTGACAAACACACATACATACACACACACACACACACACACACACATACATGCACAAACACACACACACACACAAGGTATCCCTGCGGGGCGATGGAGCAAAGCAGGGTTTATCCTCTTTGACCTTCACAGTTTGAAGCCTCTCGGCTGGGTGAGCATGTATCTGTGGAACGAGGTGCAGCCAAAGTGCTGCTTATTAACGCTGTGGCTCAGTGGCTCGTTCCGTGGGTGTAATGAGTACAGTGTACTGCTGACTGGCAATGTGGACTCCACGTGTGGACAGCTTTGTCCTGACCTCAGTCTAAAATGTGTACCTTTATCAGCCATACGCAGACTATCACCTAATACTTGAGAGATGAAGACTGGTCAACTGGATGCATCGCGCAGTCAGAGGAGACACGCGTAGGGCGCCGTTGTCCGTCTGATGAACTGCATATTACTGATACATATTTAGAAAGACAGCTTGAACGTATGTGTAGTGTATTTCTCTGTCTGAAATGACTGACTGAGGAACTGAAGGTAAGAAAATGAGATGTTTTTAAAGTGACCATGATCTTACACGTGCAGGTGAGTAGCAGCTGAGGCCGTGCCAGGCCTGTGGTGGCGCTGTAACGCTGCCACAGATACACACCGAAGAACAGAGAAGAAGAAGACGTGGAGCACGCACATTGTTGCTGTTGTCGGTGGGCTAGTGTCTGTGGGTTAAGGCTATGACATCATTGTTTAAAGATGCTTGTGGGTTGTAAACATGGAAACGTATTTGTGGCGCCTGGAGATTTGATCACCCTGGGAGCTGGTTTCAGAAATTCAAACAGCCTTTGCCTTAACTTGTCTCCTTGTTGGCAAGGCCCGAGTCCCATGTCTTTTTCAGATGTATCACTACCACGTCTGAGAATTTAACCCCGGTGTCATGGGGTTGCGTTCTGAGGGTCCTCCCTACAGCCGTACATTCATTCAGTCAGAAACCATTCACTCATTCATGGAGATGTGCTTGTGAATGAATGACATGCTGTATAGTATTCATGAGCTGGGCTGCACTGCATTTGTGAACGCTCACCTCACTAGGTCCTTTATATTTCATAAAGGTCACAGCAGGATCTCGTTAGAGCCTCCCATCTTCTGTCGCACATATTTCTATTTGCAGAACATCTGTTATGGAACGTTGTGTAGCGCTTGTTGTCTGAGTTGGTACGTGCTCATTTGCTGCGTGTTGCGAGCTATGGTTTGCTGGTAGACACTCCGGATGTCATGAACTTGGGGTTTGTGGCGAAGGGTTGGCAGGTTGGAAATCTAAGGCAACATGCTACAGGTTTGCACTATGGTAGTTAAAGGTTGGAATTCCCATTTGGACTCATGCTTGGGCCATTCACATACTCAACAGAAAAGTGGCACATGTGCTTCACAGAATGTGCTGCTTTTCACGTCAGTGACCATGTGATCACATTAGAGCAGCCTCATTACCCATGTGAAACCAGGTGTTACTTGTGTGTTTTGCCAAACGGCCAGTTAAAATCACCTTTCACCACTATTTTGATATTCATCTATAAGATGTGACAGAAATAGTTTCAACTTTTCCTCCATCTTTTCAAAGTAAAGGCATTCTCTTAACTGTATACCTTCATTTGTTAGTTTTCATTGCATTGATTATGCATACTCATTATTCTGTCTGTCCTCTGATCTTGCAACATCTTTGGGTTGATGGTGGACTTTGGTGAATCAGTGGACTCTGAGGCTGGACTCTGAGCTCTTGGCATCGAGAATATTGTCGTTACAAACGTAAATGAACATTTCACAAGTTACTGAATCATCATGATGAATGTCTCGGGTGTGACCTCTGTTTCCTTACATTGTTACAGCGTGTGCAGATGGAGCTGGATGAGGCACTGATTTGATTTGTCGCTGGAAGAAATTTTGGGCATGCAAAATAATTCCCCCGTAATCACTGTGAGCCTGCGACGGCAGAAATGGATTTTATTTAGAGGTTGTTAATCAGCCAGGCTCGTCGGAGTCTGCCTCGTCTACCTACTGTAGCTCTTAAATCCAGCCTTGTAATAACCCGCTCTAATTAGGACCGAGACACACTAACAAGGGACACCAACATCATCATCACTCAGCCACCTCATCATCATCACCATTCTCATTATCAAGCCCCAGATCAAATTCCTGCCTGGCTTCGGGACAGTGGGACTTCAGTACACCTGATGTATTGTGCATCATTAGATTGTTGTTATTACTGTGCCATGGGGAGTCAAACAGGATCGAGATTCGCTCCTGTAATATTCTATATGGCCCCACCAGGGGAGGAGCCACTTGACATTCTCCATCTAATGACAATAATCTATTGAGGCCAAGGCCTGACACATTCATTTGTTTACTCACCTCCTCTCCGCCTCTTTCTGTCCCGCAACGACACAAGCAACCGACTGCACCGCACCACCGAAGTCCGTCTCAACACAAATGTTTGCCTCCTTGTCCACAGCGATGCACAAGCCTCAGCGTATCGATCCCCAGCAGATAAAATCAACCTCTGTTTCTTGTTTAATTTGTCTCAATTAACACTGTTGGATGCAAGTATCCGTTTGAACGGCAAAGGAAATGAAACCCGTGAGTGACACCACCGGCTGCTCTGTCGATGCAGCCCAAGCCGATCCGACATCTTGCTCAGACTGGGTGCTGCGGGGCAGCTCCAGCTAAAAAGGCAGCTGCCTGATGATCGATGACTTCATCCAGTCTGCCTGATTCCTCCACTTGTGCTGAGAGAACACTTAATGTAACAGGCCCACAGAGAAACGCCTTGATTAGGCAGCCAGAGCACGGGGCCATGGGGAGCCACTTACACCGAGAAGCTTTCCATGCAGGAGTCTTTACCAGACCATACATACACTCGCTGATGTATATGAGATGCCACAAACACACAGCATCATCCTCAGTTCATTGCACAGCCACACACACACACACACACTCTCCACTCTGTTGCCAGCAGGCAGATGAGGCCGTGTTGCACAGCTGGTGCATCCCAGTGTTGACTCTTCAGTTGGGGAGGCCTGCTGCAGGGATTTACCACATCACCATAGGCAATGCAGAGCTTGGTTGGGTATGAGTCGATCAGGCTTTATCTCTCCCCAAGGTACCAACACAAATCTCTCAAATAAATAACCTGTTCTTAATTCTGATTTCTTAATGCAGCTCCTGCAGAGAAGATTAATCAGTCTGAGTGAGGCCCCCAGATAGCTTGTTCACATGGAGTTTGTGCACAGTAGCTTTGACTGAACTGATTGCATTATTTTACTTCTTTTCAGAGGAGGACTTGACACCTTCCAGCTTTGGCATGTGCACACTCTCACATATTCTCACAGTGACACATACACACACACACACACACACACACACACACACACACACATACACATACACTCGCGCACGCGTACAAACACTCATAGCACTTCTTTCCAAGCCCTCCCAACATCTGCTTGTTCTTCCTCTGATTAAAAAAATCCTCTGCGTTTCATTATCTCTGATTTGCATAGTAATAGCACGCATATTAAGCAGCTACTTCAGAGGGTGGGCGGTCTAATGAATGCCGCAGTCTCCTCTGTTTTAACTCAATTTTTCCTCATCCATATTCAGTTGTATGCCCCCTCCCGGCTCCCTCACGACCCCCCTGCCCTCGGGGACGGCAATTCTGTTTCCGCTGAAACGCTTCCTCCAGCCTCTCCCCAAATCCCAGAACCCTCTCCATTAATCCAATTAATTAGAGCCATTGATATGCAGCCCGCTTAGACCAAGCAGCTGTTTGCCTGCCAATTGCCTGGCTATGAGGAGTGTGGGGGGGGGTGGATGGGTAGGGGGGCAGGTTATGGGATGCCCTCAAACCCTGTGCACATACAGCAACACTTAGCATCAGTGTAGAGAAAGTCACCACCCACACCGATACCACCATGTCACCAGTGTCCTCAGAGCAATTCACATGCATCTCATGGTCGAGCTCACTCTTAATAAGTGAAATGACCATGTAACTTTTTCACTTTCATACCATCAGTAGACCGTTGAATTACGTTGGCACGTTGCCACTGTTTTGACTCGCTAGGTCTGAATGGCTGGTGAAGTGGCTGCCATTGAAATGAGTACAGCAAGAAACGGTGTTACTGTATGAAGCAGAAGAGCCCCAACTCACACTCTTTTAGGTTTCAGTCACACTTCTATATTGTTTCATTACCCGCGAGCCTGAGATCTCACCTGGGGAGACAAACCTGAGGGCAACATAGATGAGCAAGTGACATAAGTGCACCCTTTTATTCAATCAGCCCTCATGTACTCCTCGGTGGTTTGGGTAAAAGCAGCTAAACAAACATCAATGGATGATAATTCTCTCAACACAATGCCCAAAATAGAATATCTGTGAAGAGATGTCCCATGATGCCCAGAGTAAGAGGTGTGCCTCAGAATTACCATAGAGAAATGAACAGCAGCGACAGTGTCTAATGTTTTGTGACACAGCACAAATGTGCACACCCTGGTCCAATCCCCAAGTCAAGCCACTCATCGGAGATATTAAATTAAGAAATGCTGGAGTGGAGGGGTAATTCACTTTTCTGCTTCACTGGCGATCATTGCCGAGCAAAGGGACGCTGATGGTAAACTATTCCCTTCTTCCCTCCGCTCTGCCTCGCTCTCTTTGACTCACCTCCTTCTCTCGGACGTGTTTGGCCCGCCCCTTCAAACTGGCTGGTTCATCGCTTTCATGGTTAGTCTTTGGTTCGCTCGGTTGAGGTTCTGGAAAGACTGTGGTTATTAAGTGGGACATTAATTTCCCATCTTTCATCAGATGTCAATTCTGCACTCTTCTCCAACTCTGCTCTCTTAACCCACCCACCTCTCCACCCAAGTCTTTACTACGCTCACACTGAAGGTGTCTATCCGAATGTTAAACTCAGTGGATTTTCTGGGGACAAGACAGCAGTGCATTGAGGACTGTAACAATGCAATGCAGTCATATTGAAACAATGAAATGCACAGTACTGTTGATTCCCACGCCTGGTGTGGTCTATGACAGAGGTCTTTCTGTCTTCTCAGTGATGGATTCCTCCATGTGGGAAAGTTATAGAAGAAGTCAATAAGAGGTCTTTTGATAGAGTGAAAGCAATTGTTGTGACTAATCCTGATGTTTGAGATCAAGGAAAACGTTTTCTCTTATTTACCTTTGATAAGGTCATGTTCTGTGTGGGTTGGTAGGATAGTTGGTTGGTGCTTGGGTTGGTCCGTTGGTTAGTATGTTGGTTGTTTCGTTGGTTCGTTGATAAATTGGTTGGTGCTTTGGTTGGTTGGTTGGTTGGTTGGTACATTGGCTGGTACATTGGTTGGTACATTGTTTGGTATATTGGTTGGTTGGTTGAATGGTTGGTTGGTTATGACTCAACATATGACTCAGCAATTTTTACCTCCATGGCAGAGGAAACAAATGGACAGAGATGAAAACACACACCAAACAAACCACTCAGCTTTGCTGATTGTTACAGTGAAATGAGTTGGAGTGAAAGTGGAATCAGATACTTCATGAGAGGGAAAAGCTACATGCAACTTTTTCCATATCTGAAACTGGGATGTGGACTTAGACACCACAGACTTGCAAATCTTTTTTCCACTCATTTGACACGAGAGAGAAAAGGCAGGTCAGGTCAGATGCTAAAAAGCAGGGAAATTGATTTAATGTCCAATTGGTCTCCTTTGTCTGAACATTGTCTACACGGTCCTATGAGTAAAACTTCATCCATATGCATGCTGGGGAAAAAAACTCTGTATTTGCTGGACTGTAGAGCAGCGAGCCAGATGTGTGAACAGCCTGTTCTCCCACAAGATTTCAACTTTTCCTTTGGAGTTCATGTATTGCTCTGTTAGTGTGCTAGTGAAGCACGACTGAAACCAAAGACAAATCAAGAGCAGCTTTGAAACCCAGGAGGTGAACTTCGATGAGAGGGAGGACGAGTTGTTTACCATGACGTGTTGATGTTGGAGGTCTTTGTTTCAGGAATATACAAATCAGTCTGTTTCAGATACTTTTGGTTCCTCACTTTTAGGGACTAACACGAAAACATTGGCTTGAAATGAGCACATTAGGGAACGTGCTCTGTTGTGGTTACAGATCCAGTCTATCATATTTTCCACCCTTTCGGCTGCTTTCCTCCAAGCGTGCACTTCCACAAAGAGGATGTCAATTTAGCATTGATTACAGTACAATTAAGGTAATGGTTGTAGTGAATAATATGAACTGCATTGCATATTCATGGAACTTATGATTAACATATTCTCAATTTATTGGTATGACCTCCAGGAGGATGGAGAGGTTTCTTGAAGAGTAAATAATAAGCTCAGAGCGGAGAGGGAATGCAAGAAATTAGTTTATTCCTCCATTCCGCCCCCAGAGTGAATTCCATCTTTTTTTGATTTTCTCCTGAAAGCTGCTGAAAGGCCAGAAACGGAGCAGGAGAGCTGACCTGACCCAGTCTGAGCTGATTCAGAATGTCTCGCTGCAAATTCAGGGAGTGAGGGAGGGGAGAGAGACAGACAGAGAGAGGGGGGAGAGAGAGAGAGAGAGACAGAGAGAGAGAGAGAGATAGGAGGTGTCTATTTATCTAGGTGAGGAAGTGCCTCTCTTCACTCCCTGCCCGCCCCTCCTCATGTCTTCTGAGGCAGAGAGCTGTGACTGAAACACATCGCTGCACCTCACTCGGGATGAGCTCCAAATAAATGGAGGGGGGGAGGATGGGGGCACAGAGGCATCGCTGGAGAGAGAGAGAGAGAGAGCGAGAGAGAGAGGAGGGAATGGCGGTTGAGAGGAGAGCTCCTTAAAAAGGGGCTTGTCAAAATAATGAAAACAAATGACGCGGAGTCTCCTGAGATGGAGAGAACTTCATTTGCGGGGCGTCTTTCCCCGGGATTCTGCCGCTGCGCCACAGCAAGTCCTCGCTTTGGAGACAAAGGGGGGAGCCGCCATCCGCCACTCACATCCCGGCGCGAGAGCGAGGGAAGAAGGACGAGGAGAAAAATGAGAGCTCTCGTTGTAATAATTGTTCAGGGTCAATTATTCCCACGTTGGAGCAAATCACGCTGATATGTGTTAGCGTGCGGCAGGGAGGGGGGCTGCTGAACGTAGCATCACCATGGTGAAGATCCCCAGTGATGCCTGATGTGTAGAAAGCTGCAGTCTATTCATTGAATTCCGTCCGACGAGGTGATTCAAACACGCAGCATCAAGAATCAAGTGAAATGAGGAGAAGTGAAGTGCGACTGTCGATGAGTTGTTTGAGTTTTTAGAAGAGGTGATCTGTAGATGAAATATGATTGTGTTTTACGTGATGCCCCTTTTCAGCGTCCTGTCCACTGGGCCCTCTCTGTGTTTGGTAGTTTGGAGTGAAGCCAGGCCGGTTGTGATTTTGCTTTTCAGTGAGACTTAACATCCACCACTTTCCTGCCCTTCCCTTCCTTCACTTCACTTCTCTTTATCTGCTCTTTCTCTCTCTCTCTCTCTCTCTCTCTCTCTCTCTCTCTCTGGCACCTAACATCTTCTTTTGCTTATCACCACCTTCGTTCTTCATCCTCCCTCCTTCCCTCGACTTTGACTTCATCTTTCAAGTGCGGCAGCCACAGCAGCAGCGCGGCGGCGGCGGCGGCAGAATCCTCCCTCACAACGCGAGCCGTCCGCCGTCTGCATTCCTGTCACGTGCCTACCAAAGGTTATATGGCCCACTTTCTTATCAGCTGCATTGTGGGATATCTCGGCTCCCAGGCCTGTCTTCTGGAGAGCTATCTGTACCCTCCTCCTCCCTCTGTTGACTGCAGGGAGGACAACCTTTGTCGACCTTGTTTTTTTTTCTTCTCTTTTTTTTTTTTTTTTTTTTGCCTTTAACAGAATAAAAATGAAAGAGAGAACAAATGCAATGCAGGGAGGAAAATAGAAAAAGGTTAAAAAAAAGAAAAAAAAAGAAATAAAAAATCCTAAGTCCCCTGAGAGAATGTGTGATGAGATTGGTCCAGAGTTAGCCTTGTAAGAAAAGCGCCGTTGGCCCCCTCTCACTCCGAGTACAGTAGACATTGAATCAATATCACCCACCCACCCCCTCCAGAACCATTCTGCCCCCGCGCGTGCCGTCCACCTGTCTGCCTGTCTGGGGGGGTGTGGGCGCGGGGGGGCGGGGGTTTGGTGGGTGTAGGTGTATGGATGTTTGACAGAGCTGTCATGTACAAATTCATTTTGGATCCAGTCAGACTTTTGCTCTAATAGGCTCACATGCTCAAGGTCTTCGCGGTCACGCTGAGACAGAGGAGCAGATAGACGCTGCTCCACAGCGCTGACGACGGCCTTCAGCCACAGATGAGTCAAAATAAAAAATAAAAATCTCATAGTGTTAAAGACAATTTACCAAGTGAAGAACTTTAGAGGCCGTGAATAAAAAGTGATGTCAGATTTAACATTGAGAGGAATTTCTGCAGTCGACATCCCATGTGTGTCCTACGGCTCATACTGAGGATGTTTGTACAATTTCTGATAACCCTTTCAGAATAAGACAATGAACTCACTGTAACACACAGATATTTACTTATGCACATGAATGATGCATTGATTTGTATTATTGTGTCACACACACACGCACACACACACACACGTGTTCACCCCGAGGCCAAAGTCCAAAAAACAGAGTATGTACATTTAAAAACACATTGCCACAGTGTGCGGTATATTGTGTCACACAACAACACGTGTCAACTCATCAAACACCAGCTACTCAGAACATATTTTACAAATCTGTCATACAAACATGATGTGGATTCAGATTCAGATTCATGTTGTCTAAACTGACATAGTCACACACTTAAAGGTACAGCTTGTGTGATGTATTGACATCTTATGGTAAAGTTGCATGTTGCAGCTGAAGGCCTCTCAGCTCACCCTTGTATTCCAAGCATGTAGGAAAACCTCAGGTCAATGTTTACCATGTTAGAAATTGAAACTAATGACAGCTTTACAGCCACGTGCAATGGTGCTGTTTGAAATACGATCATAATAATCGTGAAAATTTGCTGTTATGACTTAATGAGTTTATTCAGTTTCTGTTATCAAATCTTTCTAACCTCACCCTTGCACACTGGGCCTTTAAATCCTGCCTCTATTTTACCACCTTCATGACTAATGGTGTGTTTCTTGGAGTCCTCAGAGGAAAGCATTGCTCTGTGGTAAAACTGACTCTATGAGTAAACTAACATACGTGTCCTAATGTTTTTGTCCTGTGTTAAAAAATCACTCTCCTCCGTCGACTCTCTGCAGAGCTGAAGTGAAACCACAGCGGGCTCCGTTGCAGAAATGAGAAAACCTCATTCAAAAACACTGTCGTTTGTAATAATGCAAATAAGTGAGGATGCGGCCTGGGATCACGACACTCTATTTCATTTTAGTTGCTTTTTGAAAATCTCGGTTTTTGGCAACATCTAACTGGTTTACTTGTCGGTCTCAGAACGTTGTGGGTTAAACTTGGAAACTTGGAAGAGGAGTTGAGGTGAGGGTTCACAGTTACAGCAGCTCAGGCGAGGCTAAGCTGTTTGGAGAAAGAATGAACCAGTTAGATGAAGAGTCTATGTCCACTCAAGAAGATATTCACTCTGAATCCAGCATATTTCTTTAACTTCTTTTTTTTATTGTCACATTGTTTTGTGAGGAGGCTGTTGTACATTTCTCAGGTCAACTGCTCCCATTTCCAAGTCTAGCTCGCCTGTTGTTTTCATTAATGGGATTAATTATTCTGTTTTAACTAGGGCAGGAAGTTTCCTGGCTTCGTAATGTTTTTTTGAATGTGTTTATTTGCATATACAAACAAACTTTTATTCAAGGAAAATACAATGATCAGGCCAGAAACCACTCTGCTGCTCTGCTGTATCACATATATAACCCACATTCCCTTAGACACAGTCCCCCGCCTGTCTACTTATTTATCTAATGACATTGTGTTTTTATTGTCCATGTGATTACAGAGGGGGACATGTTGCTAAAATTGATAAAAGTCCATAATGCTTAAAAAAAATCTGGATTCTGCAAATCATTATTGTGGAACACTACCAAAATAAAAATACAAAATAAAGAAGACCATATGAGGGCTACACTGAATGCAGATCATCTGAAAGAAACATGATCAAGATCAGGATTTGTGATTCAATATGTTTCTTAAACTCACACATAGTAAAGTCAATATAGTCTCTAAATGCACTGCAATGAAATGTCTCCTGCATGATTGCATCAGAAGACGTAACATATAGAGGAGCATTGGCACATGCTATGATACAGTAGCAGGTAAGACGCAGAATGATAGTGTCTCCACAGGTGAAGCTGTAAAGTGATGCAAAATCATTCACATGACATCAGAATGCAGGTCCATCACCAAATATCCAATCATACAAGGGCTTTGTTGTGTCGTGTTCCGGCAAATTCATTCAAATCTCATGTAAGTGGGAATGATGCATCATCTCAAAATACCTCAAAACAAATCATTTTGTTGTAATCAGACTTAAGTTTAATACTCACACCTGAAAAACACTCTATGCAAACACTGTCATTTCAGCCGTGAAGACGGATAATCACGGCTGGTGCTCTGCAGCCATTGTCTTAACCCCAGGACAACATTTGAATGTTGAAAAGAATCCTCTTATCCCCGATCACCTTGGTGCTGGTTCCAACTCTTTTCTCACATAAGTTAATTGTGACTTTGGTGGCTGTGTAAATAAAACATGAGGCTGCTTGTGCGTGCTGCCTTGAATAAACATCTCCTTGAGTTTCCCAAAAAAATAAAAAATAAAAGTCACAGCGATGAAAGTTGCAACTTTCGATGTATAAAAAGTGGCCAGACGCCGGTTTTCCACTGTATCAGTGACATCGCTGTGTGTTCAGCTCCTTCACAGCCTCTCCTGACAGACTCACCTGGGACTAAACTGCACGAAGCTCCGACTTCAATCTCTCAATTGGATCTGCCCTGCTCTCACTATGCCCCCCTCCCAATCCCAACCCCCCACCACCCCCCCCCCCCCCCTTTTTTAACCCCCTTTCTTAACTGGGTTATCCACTGAGTTACACGCAGGAGGAGAGCGGGGTTAAGAGGGCCGATGGGGGAGCACTTAGCGAGTGAAGGCCACGGTGGCAGTGCTGGAGTGTTATTTAATGAAGTAGAGGATCAGGATGCACGCCGGCGAACATGGTGCCGGTGGTGCCACTGGAGTTAAGAGCGTGTGTTGGTGCGTGTTCGTGGTTGGAGGTGAGGGGGGGCGGGGGGGGGGGGGGGGGGGTGGGGGGGGGTGGGGGGGACGNATTTCCAAGTCTAGCTCGCCTGTTGTTTTCATTAATGGGATTAATTATTCTGTTTTAACTAGGGCAGGAAGTGCAGCGGTAACGGTGACAGCAGGTTGTGCTCCATGGATGGAGGGAAGAGGGTTTGATGGTGCTGTGAGCCTAGTGGGGTGGTGGGGGTGGTTGTTGTGGAGGGAGTGTGGGGGTGGCGTGGGGTGGGGTAGTGGTGGTGGTGGTAGTGGTGCTAATAACATCACTTTTTATTGGCCCACAAGCCCCGAGGACTGTTTGTTTGTCTGCATGCATGATGGAGGGGATAAAAAGTGGATGCATATGCACCGAGGAGCAGCAGAGTGGGCTGGTCACTGCTGCCCCCTGCAGGGCATGCAGCTCCATCTGTTCTCTGTGAGTGTGTGTGAGAGAGTTTGTGAGCGTGTGAGAGTGCGTTTGAGACTTTGTGAGTGTGAGATTGTGCGTGTGTGTGTGTGATTTGTTTTTGCTTTGTTGCTCTTGTTTCCGTGCCTCTTGACAGACAAAATTCACAACATAAGCTGTGGACATCTTTATGCTGATGAAGTGCTACTACATTGTTATTTGCTGAAATTAACACACACACACACACACACACACACACACACCCTCAAAGCACTTCACCATGTGGCTCATAGTCATAATGAGTTATGATGCTCATATTCTGGTTTAGCTGAACTTTCCTGTCACACTTTTAAGTGTAAACCACAAGTTAACAAACTGCCTCTGCACCTTATTCTGGGAATGAATGATCTTGCCATTTTTTTAACACCATTGATCAGCAGGGGCTAACCTTTTTATTTCCATTGACCGCATGGCCCAAAGTCGCTCGTTTTGTGAATTAGTTTGCCGTTTTTGTGCTGAGTGTTGTGAGCGAAAGCATTTGAAGGAGAGATTTTTTTTCTGAGAGAGAGAGAGAGAGAGAGAGAGAGAGAGAAAGGGGGAGAGAGCGCAAGCTCCTTGTCACCTCAAAGTTCTGCTTCTGTGAACGGGAAGAGATGGAGCGAGGTATCAGGGTTGGGTAGTAAAAAAAAGAAAAAAAAGAAGGAGGGAGTGGATTGGAGGGGTGGGGGATGGGGGTGGGGGGGTGTAAATTCAACACGGGGGGAGCTGGGTGAGGAGAATATCAATCGGGCATGCAGCGTGGAGGCAGCCTGCCATGGTCCGCTCCAGGAGAAAGATTAGAGAGGGGATCAGTGTCATCAGCAGCAGGAGAGTAATGGTGCGGGCCAGGTTCAAGGCTGGAGCCAAGAACGTATCGGCATTGCTGCCACCCCCATCCCATCACCCCAACGCCGACACCCCCCCCCCCTCCCACCCCACCCCTACATGAAATAGAGGTTAACCGCCAATCCAGACTTTTCCCCCCTCTTTTACTGAGGGTGAAAACTACCGCTGGGAGTCTCAGGACAATTTTTATATAGGATTAGAAAACAAAAATCAATATTTAATTATCTTTGAGCTTTTTGTGTCACTGCATCTTTGGGTCAGTATGTGTTGGGGAGCGCGGGCAGCGCCGGCACTGTAAGCGAAGGAGTCGTTAAAGAGCCAGTATCCTTTTTTTTTTTTTTTTCATTGGACAAGGTTAAAGTTTGATGAAGGGGCTGCGGCCGCCTCGTACGGACGTGGGCTCGACACCTGATTGTTAAACGGCTAATTTAACACGTTGCCCTAATTAAAGTGAGAACCGTGTATCGCCACATAATGGACATCGATTTCACTCTTTGCTTTGACATGATCCTAAACTGTTAGATGACTTCAGTCATAAATTTTCATCTCACTCCAGAGAGCTCCCTGCTGGCTCCTCACACCGCTGCAGCGCCGGCTCACCTCCCAGCACAGCGCACCGGCCCTGTGCGCGTGTGGACCAGTACATAAAACACTGGCTGTTTACGTGGCTCTCAGACGCTGTATTGGATTAAGGCGGCTCTTTAGCTTTTCCCCCCCCCCGTGGCAGTGGCCGATGAGCCCGCGGAGTGGATGTGACGGCCGCTTAAGCGGTGACAAGCAGAAGGTCAGTGTCGCTGATGAAGGAGTGAGGCCAGCTGGCCCTCTGATGTAGCCATCCTTTAAAGCGCCGAGAGAATCCATCCTGTTTAAGGCAGACACCCAGACAGACATGGCCGGGGAAGGATGGTCTAAGGACCGGAGCGATGTCGAGAGGGAGCGAGAGAAGGGAGGGAGGGAGGGACGGGCGGGGGAGACAGAAGGGAGTGGGCGAGGTAAAAGGAGTGGCAGAGACGGAGGGTTTGAATGTCCTCATTCTGATCAGTACCTCTGTAGCAGGCAAAAATGTGCCACGCTCCCCCAGGCCATTTATTAAAGTGATGAAGAGCAGCGTGGCCCACTATGAATCAGACTCCCCCTCTGCGCTGTGTGCTGCATGGGGACAGTCATGGCCACATCTTCTCCTCAGGTGATAGTGCTGATGCCTTTGCTGCTTGCGTGGCTGTGGGAGGGTGTGAGGGCTGCAGGTGGAGGGAGAGGGGAGAGGGGAGGAGCCCCCCTGTGCATCACAGATCCAATTAAGGTGATTGTGTGGTGATGCAGGTCTAGTTTGATGGTCATGATAAAACAGGAAAAGTGAGTGATCGCATTGAGAATAAATGCAGGAAAAGAAAAGCATGCGGACAATATTCTGTTCCAGTTGTTTCTCTCGAATTGTATCTAAAAGGGGACAGTGAAATGCAGTTGTGTGTCTGAGCCGGAATAATCCCGAAAAATCCCAGTTGAAGGCACAGGAGGAGAATACGAGCGACAGTCATTGTTTTCATTTGCATTCATTTTCATTTAAGGCTAAGTCTGCATTAGGAGCTGTTTACATACTAGTGAGTAGTGTCTGTAATAATAACTGTAGCTGCCTCTTACAGGGCCGCACTCTGCCATGCTAACGTGAGCACAGTCACCACATAAGTCCCTCTTTAAAACCTACTCTTCTGCTTTAAAGGGTATTTGGAGAATTTCTTCATTTGGCACAAACATTGACTTTGCTCTTCTCTTTCTTCTTGTTTTTGCTTTGGCTGTGTGGTCTGTTGGATTCTTCTCTCTGAAACACTGTAACTGTTGGTGGCACAGCAGTAAAAGTTTATGATGTGTGTGTGTGTGTGTGTTTGTGTGTGTGAGACTCTGATTTCTTCCCACAGTCCAAAGACATGCAGATTGAGGTTTGGTTAATTATAGAGCCTTATATTACGTGAGGTGTGAATGGTTGCCTGGTTTCTGTGTGTGAGCCCTGTAACATGCTGGCAAGCTGGACCTCTGCTCACCACATGTCAGCCGGGATTCCCCCTGCAACCCTTGTAGTATAAGAAGTAATAGATGGGAACTTTGCAACTGTGCTTTAAAAAAGGTTATACAGTTATTGTACTGTGTGTATGCATGTAACTGCATCCAGAATATGAATCTCTTTGCCTTGCTCCTGTCCTCTTAACCCAAATCTGCATCCTTCAGGCTGACTTTGTGTGTGTGTGTGTCCATGTGTGCGTGTGTGTGTCCATGTGTGCGTGTGTGCGTGTGTGTGTGTGTGTAGCTGTGCAGAGCCGAGCAGAGCCAAGCAAGGCTCCGACCGTCCCCATGCCTCATTTAGCTTTATGACAATGAGGGAAGTCCCTCTCGCTGATTGTCCTATATATAGTCAGTTGTAATCACAGGCCGGTGGAGAGCAGAGAGCCTGTGTGCAGATAGACCTTCATACTGAACTATGAATGGAGGAGAGAGAGAGAGAGAGAGAGGGAGAGAGAGAGAGAGAGAGAGGTAATTAATTCTCCTCTTGTCAGTGGCTCAGTGAATAAAGGGTACATTGGTCTAATTACCAGGTTTCTTCTCATGGATGCAGTGTGTAAGGTTTGGTGACATCTAGGGGTGAAGTTGCATGTTGTATCCATCACCTCACCCTCACCCTTCTGAACATGCAGGAGAACCTATGGTCGACTTCAGTTCGACTTAGTACGTCCACTCTGGGCTACTGAAAAAAACATGGCGGCCCCCGTAGAGAGGACCCGCTCCTCGTGTAAATATACAACAATGGCCTCATTTAAGGGGGGTGGCAAAAATAGTACCTTTCAGTGATTATGAAAATGTCAGTGCGTCATTGTTCTGCTGCATTTTTCTCTCCAGTAGAAGTGACGAAAACAACCCAAGTGTTACACCCTGCACCTTAAAAAACAAAATCTGAGGGCGGCGAAGATGAAGATGCAGACGGAGACTGTGCTGCTCTCTCCAACACTGTTCCACAGAAGTTGTGAAGGTGTTATTGTCGTACTAAATGAGTGAGCTGTCAAGACATTTCCTCCACCAAACTCCCACTCCATCTTCCACCTCACCCTCCCCGCCACCTCCCGGTGACACCTTCCCTCAGCGTAATACACACCAGCAAGCAATCGATACGTACTCAGCCGAGAGCCAGGAGGAATTGTGGCAGTGGAGGCACCACACATTACAGGGTGGCCAAGGCCAATAAGCTACATGGAGGGAGGGGGGGGGGGGGGGGGAGCAAGGCCGGGGGGGTTTAGGGGGGGGGGCGGGGGGGGGCAAAAGGGGGGGGGGGGGGGGGGGGGGTTAGCAAGGCAGGGGTGTTTCAAAAATGGAACTACAGCTAAATAACAGCTTTTACGCACACTCCTCTCCCCTCTGCGATTGGAGCGTCGTATCGCCGCGCATTAAGCCTTTATATTTCACAGGCGCTGACATTTATTCAAATTCGGACAGATGCTGTCATTTTGATCGAACTGACATCAATTCAGAGGTGATCTGATCCTTTTTAAAACACTCCGCCACCACCTACATTATTATGCTTATTACTGCTGCGAATGTGATGAAATGTGCGGCGCTCCGCAGCAAGAGATATGCCACTATGTTTCCATAGCAACATATCACTCCGCCACCGCTGCATCATACACTTAAATGACAGACACAACCTATTAAGCCCCCCGGAATGCATGAACAGTGTGTGTTTGCATGCCAGCGAGAGTGTGGGTGTGCAGCAGCAGCAGCAGCAGCAGCAGCAGCAGCAGCAGCAGCAGGAGCAGGCTTTTGACTTTGCATTTTTCTGCTCACAGACGAAACTTGAAATCAACAGACCATTAAAAATTGTGATAGGATTTTAAGTCTTAATTTGTATATCATGGTTGAATAGAAAATGTTCTGTAAATAATTTCAGTGAATGTAATGATTCTTATATTAAAATCATGCATTTAGGAGTGCATGCAAACTGTTTACTAAACCCTCAATGTTCCTATTTTACATGAGAATTTAAATGAGCCTGTGTACTAGATATAAAGATATGTACTTATGTTCTGTATATAGTAATGTATGAAGTTTGCGTGTGCGTATTCAGATTTATTTCTTTTGATTGTGTATTCTGTTTATTAAGTTGAATAGTGCTGCTGTTCCAGGATGCAGCATATGGTTTATATCATGTTTATCACTGCGTCTACTTCACCATATAGTTCTACCATTCACACATAGAGGGCATGTACGTGCAGCCCCCTTTTTTCTAAATTGTTTTGGAATGTGACTTTAAACTCTGTCAGCACAGTTATCAGGAGCTATTCAGATTCCATTTATTGCCCAAGGACTCTTCAGTGCACCAAACAGAATAAAGCTGCCAACCTTCTGAACGAGTGAATGAGTCACTCTCCTGCCTGGACAACACACTTTTCATTCCTCTATCTATTTGTGAATCTATTAATTAATTTATTTAACATTAACAGTCTCTGGATATAATATTATTACTTTTTTTGTGTGTTTGTGAAAACTGTGAACCCAGTCCACTGTCAAACCCAATAGACCCAATATATGATCACACAGTGTCAGTAACTAAGTGACCTAACAGACAGGCTGCTAAGTCACTCATTAATTTATTAAAGTGTTATATAAAAGATTATATAAATGAGTCTTTGCCAGCTAAGAGCGGCGGCTCCAAAAGAAAAAAACTTTCACAGCCACAAACATGTTTGTTGCCAAAGTGACAAACACATATAATTATATGCAGAGTGTTTGAGTAAGCATGAGTCACTGCAAGTGGAGGAGTTGCACTTTATAAGCGTCAGGTAAACAAAACAAATCATGTAACTGATACCTGACCTGTTACACAACAAACTGTGCTTCAGGATCACAGCTTCAAATCCCTCCCGCTTTTCCTTTTCACACCCAAGCTTCTACACCGGAGACACAAGCACCTTAGGAGCTCGTGACATTTTCTTTTACTTTTGATTCATACACATCAAGTATGGTTCATTTGGCAATATACCGTATTTTGTGGCGCTTTAGCTTGAAACTACCTGCAGTGCTGTGACAGCTCTGCCTCAGTCTTCTACCTAATGGTAGAGATAAGGCTTTTTCACACAAGAAACTTCAGACCGTGGTTTCACATTAGTGAGTGAGCTGAAGAGTTTTTGTTTTTGGTGACAATCATATGTTCTGTCATCATCACTGTCATGATGAAGAGTCTTTAAAAGTCTTTTTCTCTGTCACATGATTGGAGACACATTCATGAACCAATTCACTTCACATGTTCCGTTTTGTCAACAATGTTCTCATTATGCTTTCACCACCAGAGGTGCTGTAGAGCAGTGATTCTCAACTGGTGGGTCACGACCCAAAAGTGGGTCACTGACTCATATTCAGGGGGTCGTGGGCCAAAACATCCTGTGCTTTTATTTTTGAAGAGGATTTGTTGTTTTTTTGCCATCAGTTTACCTCTCTGGTGTCACCACCTGCAGGTCGTTTTTGTTCTCTTTAAACTTGTTTTTTTGTGTTGGCATACTCTGATATTCTGAGGTATCTCAGGTTCAAACTGCACCATGTTTTTAATCAAATACATTAGAGAGGTTGACCTTGGTTTGGGTCGCCGCTCATCACAATGGGGGTGATGGTGGGTCCCGAAGCCAGACCAGTTTAGAACTACTGGTGTAGAGTTTGTGGTGACATCAACAACAATGATCGAACAATCATGTGAGCTGATTCCACTTCTTATTCCTCTTCTATTGGTTCATTCTCATCTGGCTACAACTGGTGGACAAATGAAATGTCTCCAAAAATGGTCTCTGCATGGTTTGTTGTGGTCCTGACTGAGACCATGTCCTGTACTCAGATGATATTTTGGCCTCTAGCTCTGGACACAAAACCATGTTTTGCTGTTTTGATTCAAGTTAAACCCAGAAGTCTGAACATATGGACTGAGCAAAGTGTGAAAGTGTCCTTGAGTTAAAAAAGGACAAACCCCTGAGTAAATGTAAATGTTATGTTCTTGAATGGTTTGCACCAACCTGCATCTGAAACATTAATGTGTAAAGAGAAATATGTTCATGCAGGTGATTCAAATTAATTGATCTGCTGAAATATACCAACATGTTTTTGAGTGTGTCTCTGTTTTATTCAGACTATACAGCAGCTGTTTCCTCATCATAAATTTAAAAGGAAGCCGCTCTATACTGCTTTACTTTGTGTTTGTTCTGCCTCTGATTGTTGGTTAAAGCACTTGAACATGCAGAACTCCTGCTGGCTGAAAGATCCCCTGAAGTTACCGATAGAAAAAAAGAGCCTCTGGCGTCATCATCAGTCCCTCTGATTACAATCAGTGGCATCCAGACGACGGCATTTGGAAAGAATTAGATGCAAAACACCTGTCATTTTACCTGAGGAACTCTAAAATAACAGAAAGAAGACTTTGAAAAGAGTTTGTCACAGGTTTTATTTTTTTTTCAGATTCTGACTTTTAGTGCTTCACAGTCACAGTGAAGGACACTGGTGATGGACAGAGACTTCAGACTCCTCGTGTTTGTTATGATTGGCCTATAGACACTTTATAATGTTTGTGCCATATTAGGCCTATACTGACCACCTTATCTTTCTTTTTTTAATTAAAGGTTCACTGTGACTCATCAGCGGAGCTCAGTCACTTCAATGTGTGAGCAGCAGCAGCAGCAGCAGCAGCAGCAGCAGCAGCAGCAGCCTCAGGCACAGCGCCATCATCTCTGCTCCTCTGCAAATGTTTCACATCCAAGAGAACGGAGGCTTCAGCGACTCGTGAGTGACCTCATCAGAGCAGCGTGGGTACGTGTAAAGTAAGAGCACACACACACACACACACACACACACACACACACATAGACACATGCTGAGTAAACTTTGCTTTGAGAATGAGTGAGGCTTCTTCACATTCTGTACCGTGCAGATTCCTAACTGAAGTCAAAGTCGTATTAGGGACCTTTCTGAAAATTGCGTTTCATTGTTTGTTTGTATATTTACTTATTTTTGTTGTTTTCAATTGTAACACCCGGGGCAGTGGTGTGACCGGTTGGTGACATGTGCAGCTGTGCTCACACTCCAGTGTTATTGAGCCTTGACGAACAGAAAATAAGGACAACAGACGATACACAGTAGCATCTGCCTTTGCTCTACCTCCATCACACACACACACACACACACACACACACACACACACACACACACACACACACACACACACACACACACACACACACACACACACACACACACACACACACACACACACACACACACACAATGAAAAAAACAACAACATTACAACTTGCCCCCTGGCGTGACTGTCCCGGAGCTGGATCTAGCACCAGCTAGTGAGCTCCGACCTGGGGCTTGTGGGGCTTGAGGGCTCACACTTAGTTTCACTGCTATTACACATATTCTGCTGTATCAGCATAAACTATAAAGGTATAGACCCCACCAGCTCCCTGGTTGCTGTAGAGGCACGGGAGTGAAGGGCACACGTCACAGCAGTGTGATACCGTAATGAAGGCGTGACCCCAGTTATGTCACATTACATGTGACCACAGGCTGAAAGAGGCGTTAAAGGTGATTTTTACCCAAATGCTCCATAATGCACCTTTAAGAAGGACACTGAGTTTGTAATGATCCTACACACTTTCATCGGTGCTGCTGTTCTGTGTGGCCTCCCTCTCTTCTTCTGTCCTCTGACGCCGTGTCTGTCTGTTTGAGCTGAGCCTGCTCCTCATCACTGAGTCCTCCAGCCCTCCCTCTCCCCTCCAGCCCTCCTCTTCATCTCTCTCTCTCTCCCTCTCTCTCGCTCTCTCTCGCTCTCTCTCTCTCGCTCTCTTGGACTTGCTCGCCCACTCCCTCCTTGGTAGATTGACTCTTTCCAATTACATGAGCAGTTTCTTCAATCACACTGTAACAAATTACCTGACAAATTAAAAAAACACCAGTGATATTTCTGGGGCTTTAGCGCCACGGCCATTCTTACCCTTAATGAAATTTGCTAAGCCATACATCAGGCGTCTGTTGTCATCCGCGCACGCCTATTCAAATCTCCCCGTTTACCCCCTGCTGTTTTAATATGTTTTTAACGGATAATTATTTCTACAAGAGACGCATGTTTCCATAGCTCTTGGTCTGACTCTTTTCTTTTTTTTTTATGTTTCCCATTAAATTAGTTCAACTTCTGCGTTTTCTTTTTTCAAAGTAGGGATGGATTAAAGGGAAATATTTGTGCATGCTGATTTGCCGCATATCTTGTCGAGAGTAGATAAGACCATTAACATACGCAGGTCATTTGAATGATTAAAGACCTATGTGATCACAGGCAGGTCGGCTGCTGGTTAATGTTAGTCTGTTTAAATATTCCTCGTCCCTTCTCCTGCTCATCTCACAAGTTTCTCCACGAGCTCAGTCGAATGTTTAGAACCTTTGAAAAATTCATGAATAATATTTTTCTGCGGTTCCAGGATTAATCACAGAATAAATTTACTTGTGAAAAGATTTTCCAGACTCTGAGAGGTGAGATTAAATGATTCAGGGTGCAGACAAATATATATATACCTGTGAACATCCATATTTCAACTGTAACTGCACGCTCATTTTTCACATTGTGTATTCACTTTTACATCCCTCTCTAAATTGAGTTATAGTGGTAATGTACATAGCAGCGTCATATGTGTGTGTGCGTGCGTGTGTGTGTGTGTGTGTGTGTAAACACTGTAGGAGGTGGGTTTGGCTGATGTGTGCCTTTCTGTACATGAGCATTTGACTGATGGTGATACAGGCTCACTTTGAGAAGTAGTGTGGCACAACAGGCACAACAACAGTGGAGCTCCCGAGCTCTTGTTGCTATATCCACATTTTACATTATTTATATACTTCCCAACCCCTTAAACTGGGGACTTTAAAAGAGGCATCTCATTGAATTTAAATTGAAACCATGTTGAATCGGGGCTGATACTAACAGCATGGTTGTACTGTATCTGTGAAAGTGAATGAATGTCAAGGGCCAAAGTTCATTTTAGTTGAATTCCTCTCAAAAACAGGCTGTTGATTTGCATGAACGAACAAAGCACATGCTTTATTTACCTGTTTATTAGCACAGAGTGGGAGTGTATGTGTTTGTCTGACCATGACTTGTGTGTGTGTGTGTGTGTGTGTGTGTGTGTGTTATATACATGTGCATGAGAGCGTGTAGTCCAGAGTAAGGAAACATAATTACTTCAAGCAACTGATGAATTTAAATCGACCACCTTCCTCGGTAAAACGTTCAACATTAACATGATTACAAAACTTTTAATTAAAATTACAGTTTTGTTATTAATTATTTATAACTGTAATTAAAATTTTATTACGATGTACCGTAGTTTTTTTTATGAATATACTATTGTTGATCACCTAGTCTGACTCTTGTTTTGCTGTGTTATAGTTCTATACAGTTAGTTAAATATATTACGAGAATATGAATAATCAGACTGTGTTTTATCATCCCCTCTCTCATCCACTGCAGAGGATGAAACGAGGCCCTGTTTTGATTGGAGGCAAAATAATGTCGGACATGATACATTGTGCAGTCATTTCCAACAGGCAGCTCAGCCACAGACTGCGAGCGTCAGCTGCGCGTAATGTATCATGATAACATGGCGCATTATTGAGCTGTTATGACTTCTTATGTCATGTTTGCTGCCGCTCTCCCTCCCGTGCTGCTCTAATGGCCTGTTGAACCTGCCAGTTCCCGTCGGGCTGAGTGTGCCGTGTGCCGTCCTTGTTGTGAAAGGTCTTATCGTTACAAACAGCTTACAGCCACGCCGGCTGTACGCAGCCTGAATACCAGCGCCGAGTCTCTTTGCGAGGGCCCCAGAAACATTCCATCCCGAGGAGGGATTCCTGACGCTGGACGGGGCCGCGGGACGCAGAAAGCAGATGCCGGTGTTGGAGCGGCGCCAACATGTGCAGGAGAGCAGGGACCCGGATGGTGCGCATGAACAGAGAGAGAGAAATGTTTGCTTTTTAGATGTGAGTTTCAAATGAGGGAGAGAGCTATAAAAAGCATGCGGCCAGAACTGAGCCTCAAAGTCAAGGCCTGTGAGATAAGCACATATGCAGCACTGCTCTGCTTTCTGGAAACACATGGTTTAGTGAAAGTCCCCCCCCCCGCCCCCCCTCATCGGAACCTTCTGCCACAATGGTAACATTTTACTGCACATGCTGCCGGACAGGAGAGACCATGAACACATGCCTGCTTTTACACTGGGTCGAACAGAGGAGGGCATCTCAGACTGAGCGCTGAAGCTATGAAATGCTCTGTTGTTTTGAACCTTGAGACTGGCGCAGGTTTTCGGGTATTGTGCAAAGTGAAGGGGGAATATAAACATGTTTGATATAAATGATAATCAGAGGATGCTTGAGCATTAATTTACTATAGCTCATGAGAGTGAGCTGACTGGGAAGAGTCGCCATGTTGCATCCTAGCAATAGGGATTGACACTATGTCGTCAATAGTTGACTTGTTGCCGGTTGTCTCTTGTGTTGATGTTTGATTCTATCAATCACCTTCAAGGTCATCTAATTAGATGTAGACACCACTTGGGCTCTCCCACCTTCTCTTTTCACTCTTTACTTCAATTAATCTGAATTGCAGAATTGATTCCACATTCTCAGTCATGACTTCATCAAATAGTTATTTCCCCTCTTTTTTTGCTGCAAAGCTGAACACATGCATCGATACAATGAAACAACGTAAATCCTGTTTCTTTTTCATCTGAACTCATGTTTGATCCGTGTATGACTACTATGAAATGCCAAGTGTGTGATCTCTGGCCAACGCTAAAGTTAGGAATCTGCTAAAAGCTGTTATTATGTATGTGGCGTTTCTTGTTTTTTTAAATTGCTTTCGAGCCGAAAACCCTCCGGTGTGCACCAGTCAGTAGTTAAGTCGGAGCACAATGTCAAAGTATTGGAAACGTGTGTGTCTCTCCCACCCTCTGTCTCATTGGTATTCATCCAAAAGCTGCATACCGCTGTAAGAACTTTCAACTCTCTGCTACCCGCTCTCTGGCAGATTGTGATCGGGTCCACATGGACCAAATGAAGAGAAATTAACACTGAGCTGAAACTGAATCAGCTCCCTGACCTCTGTCAGCTCTCCATGAACCCTCGCCTGGCTTCTCAGGGACATAAATCTCTGCAGCGGTCGTCCTGCAGAGCGGCGTGTTCACGGCCGCGGCCTGTGCTGACCCGCTTCCAGGTCACGCTCAAACTGGTGCTTTATCCTTAACGACTCTGGATGTATCACATGTTGGTCAAGGTTAAGATCATATTGTTTTATGATGAGCGGCCACACCGATACTGTAAATGTATCTGATCCAGATGTTTATGTTTGTCGTTTTTGCCGTCTTAACCCATCTACGCGGGGAAAAGCGCTCCCGCGTCGCTTTGCTGGCTTCAAGGCCTGTTTTCTCTATCGACTTAACCTTCAATTAACCAGGATGCATTGCAACTTTAATGACTTTCATGCCTCGGGTCATGGTCGCTGCAGGAAACATAGCTGCCTTTAACTCTGATGGTATCCTTCTACTGATAATAAAGATGACATTTCAGGTAAAGATATAGGAAACAGTCCAGATAGTCCTTCCTATCATAAATATACAGCTTGCGTGGACACTCATGTGATATGTGTGTGTGTGTGTGTGTGTGTGTGTGTGTGTCCACCTGTGCACATGTTTACAACAGGCAGTGAGTGAGTGAGTGAGTGAGTCCGCTCCTCCAGTCTTCAGTAGGATGCTATAAAAGTCAAAAACTAAAGCAGACCCAGAGGAGTCTTCGTCTTACCAAAAAATTTCCCAGCCAGAAGAAAACAGTAAAACGTTATGAGTTCTGAGGGAGCACTTTGAACGGAAGAACCTCAGCGAGCGCGACGTGAAGCTTGAGCTCGACTCCAGCCATCAACATGCGATGTGTCCGCGGGGGGAAGCCAGAACTAGTAACATCCGTCACTTCCTGTCTGATCGGAGACACATGAGGAGTAAAGTTAGGAATTTGGCTCATGTTTCAGATGGTGAATACTGTTCAAGTGTGTGTGTGTGTGTGTGTTGTGTGTGTGTGTGTACGTTTACTTTTACTTTTTTCCCCCTCATACTGTCTTCCAAAATTACAATTTAAAATTGAAGAAAAACTTGAATGTTTCACTTAAAGGTGCAGTGTGTACGATGTCTGCAGTTTTTGTCCCTTTTATCTGTTGATATACCGAATACCAAAAGATTTACAAATGTATAATCACCTGAATTTATGACTTTCTTTTTGTGCCCTTTAAAGGTGCAGTGTGTACGATTTGGTTACATCATGAGGTGAAGTTGCATGTTGTTTCCATCACCTCACCCTCACCCGTCTGAACATGCAGGAGAACCTGTGGTCGACTTCAGTTGTCATTAAAACTCAAAAGATGTTTAGTGTGTCCACTCTGGGCTACTGTAAAAACATGGCGCCCCCCCAGAGAGAGGACCCCCCCCCTCCTCATGTAAATATACATTAATGGGCCTATCTAAGGGTAATGGGAACAAAAATTATACATGTCGATGATTATGAATTCATGAGAATGTCAGCATGTAATTATTTTCTAATATTTTAGAAGGGACAAAAATGACTTTACTGCATATTTGCATGTGGAGCGGGTCCTCCCTATGGGGGCCGCCATGTTTTTACAGTAGTGGACATATAAAACATCTGAGCTTTAGTGGCTACTGAGGGCCACCATGGGTTCTCCTGCATGCTCTCAGGGAAAGGATGAGGTGATGGATACAACATGCAACTTCGCCAAATCGTACACACCGCACCTTTAAAGGAAACGTCTATTAAACCAGGGGATGTTAACCTAATTATTCATGCTCACAGGCAAACATTCATGCGTGAGGAAAGAAAACAAAAAGAACAAATGAAAGAAAAAGCCAAACAATTAAAATGCTAATTGTTTTGTACGGTAGCAGAGTGGAACGGCGACACTTCAGGCCTCCCTCACGAGCCTCCTCCGACATGAGAGCAGCTCCGAGGCTTATTGTGCATTTTTATATATTTCTCACTGTGCATGTGTCGCCATAAAAGGTTGGCGCTAAACCCGGAGAGCTGTGGCTTGGAGGGCGTGCAGGTATGGATTGCCACATGGAGTTTTGAGTGACGGCCCCTCAGAATAACAAGCTCTGATGTGAGGGCCACGTAACCTCCTGTGCTAAACTCATTCCAAACGCACGGACCCAGCGAGTGCTGAGTAAACAGAAAATGCAAACGTGGGTTATTTAACAAGCCTCCGCCTCTCCATCCCTGCAACCCCCCCCCCCCCCCCCCCCCCCCCCCCCCCCCCCCCCCCCCCCCCCCCCCCCC